>CAWUFW010020489.1:0-149955 GCA_963921515.1 Calotriton arnoldi
AGTGTGGGCAATAGGGGCTGCACCAGTGTATTTAATTCTCATATATGTATAGTAGAGATGCTCAACTTCCCGTGACCCCACCGCTAAGAAGTCACAAATATAAGAGAAAAGACTTTCTCTCAAAGTAATTAGGTTCTGAAAAGGAGCATACAATTGAACGTAATACCTTCATTAATTATGCACAAGCATGTAATTAAACATCTTTTTTCCAGATTATACAAAATGTTATGGTATCCACAAAATACATGCAGAAATGGAGTGCAAGGAGTCTTGAGATTTCTTATATTCAATTATTCTTTATTTGTAGTCAAATGCATCAGCCCAGCCAATGCGTTTCGTCCAACATGGACTTCATCAGGGTTGGAAATGTCTTTTTGGAGATCACCAAGATGTTTCTCTATTATAACCACCGTAGCGTCTGTTAGATAAAGAATTTGAAGGAATTAATGCCTTCGATTCATATTGAGATTATCGTATTGATGATCACCCAGAAGCTTAATTTATTGCCAGATGTAGTGTCAATGCGCTGGTGACCACTGTTGCGTCCATTCCATAAAATCTTAAAAGGATAATTGCCTTAGATCATTGCTAGCACATTATCCGCTCGGGTATGTGAGGCCGTTTGTCTATCCGTTGAGCAATGGATAGACAGACGGCCTCACATACCCAAGGTGATCATCAATACGATAATCTCAATATGAATCAAAGGCATTAATTCCTTCAAAGTCTTTATCTAACAGACGCTATGGTGGTTATAATAGAGAAACATCTTGGTGATCTCCAAAAAGACAATTCCAACCCTGATGAAGTCCATGTTGGACGAAACGCGTTGGCTGGGCTGATGCATTTGACTACAAATAAAGAATAATTGAAAATAAGAAATCTCAAGACTCCTTGCACTCCATTTTTGCATGTATTTTGTGGATCCCATAACATTTTGTATCATTTGGAAAAAAAGATGTTTAATTACATGCTTGTGCATAATTAATGATGGTATTACGTTCAATTGTATGCTCCTTTTCAGAACCTAATGACATACAGAAACCATGTTGGGTGGATAAACAAGTTGTAAGATCCCAGAACCGCCCCTAACATTGCTTTGCTGAAGAAACTTTGAAAGAGATCCACAGTACCAGACCATGTCTAAGAATGTTTGAAGACTGTGTCTGTACCTATAGGTAATTAGAGGATACCTAAAATCTACCAATAGCAAGAGGTTTTCAATTTAAATCAAATGACTCAAAATGTCGCGCCCTCAACAGTACCGCAGGAGCAAAGAGTCCATGAGTCATTGTGTTGTGGTACAGGTATGAATAATATTGGACAAAGGGATACAAACACTAGCATAGCTAAATCTCAATTACAGATAGTATGAGATGAAACACTTAAAATGGGTTGTAGGAAGGTGGAATCTGACTATATGGTTGTCCCCACTTTTTTTATGGTGTTTTGCTGGTTTATGACTTAGTTGGACTGGGATCCTGCTATTCAGGGCCCCAGTCTATCTGCTTTCTCTGTAAAAGGTTTCCATGTGCCTTAGGCACATCTCTGATTGGAATCTGGAGTGCCCTTATAAGTCCCTAGTATATGGTATACTATGTACCAAGGGCATAGGTACCTCAGAGGCCTACCAGGGGCTGCAGCATGTATTATGCCACCCCTGGAAGGCCATCCAAACTGACACCACAGGTCTGCTACTGCAGCCTGGGTAAGGTGGTGCATGCACCCCTTACTGTGATATAGGTTACCTATATCACTAAATACATACACACATATAAACCTATAAGTCACTCCTAAGGCAGGCCTTATCAATCCTAAAGGCAGAGTGCATGGTTCCTATGTGAGAGGGTGCCCCTGCATGAGCAGGGCCCCTCTGCAGCGTTCGGAGACCATCTCTGATGCTGTTTGTAGTGCAGCCTGACCATATACTCTTAAGCGCATTATATCCTCGCGGTAAAATGCTAACTTTGGAATGGCTGCACCTAAACATGTCGTGTTTGGTGTCAAACATCTTGGAATACTACCCCCCCGCCAATTCTGGCGGCGGAGGTAGCATTCCACCCTTCTAGAGGGAAAGACATGTTAACTCTGACTAACCCGGTAACTTCTCTCCAAAGCCCTGGCATCACAAAATGGATGCTGCTGCCACAGACACGAGTCTGGCCTCCTGCTGCTGGACGAAACTCCGGCAGGGGAGGCCTGGACAATAGGTTTCCTGTCCCAGGGAGGTGTGACCACCTCCCCAGACCGGATAATGTGTATTGGGGCTGGGCGGGAGCACCATCTGTGTGCTTTGAAGTCCTGCACTGGGGGCACATTTGGTGTCCCTGTGCATACCCCAGTTCAAACCGGATCAGGGGCTTGCAGCCCCTGCTTTGGCGCGAACTGGACAAAGGGAAAGGGGTGTAGCCACCCCTCTGCCCTGACCCACCCATAGGTGGGGCCACAGAGTAGTCCAACCCCTATCCTTAGTATAAGTATAGGAACCCAGTCCTTAGGACTTTAGATTATCCCTGGACGAAACTCTGAAACAGAATCCTGGACCTTCGACGCTCTACTCACGATTAGAGGACAGAAGAATCTCCCTTGGGGTCAAGGAGTGACTCCCCTGCTTGGCAGGCACCAAAGAAGCATCTGTCCGGTTCGCATTTCTGAAGCTCCCGTCGGACGCCGAAGTTATCGCATCACCAGAGGTGGATTCTCAGACTTCCCTGAGACTACCCTGAGTCCCCAGCAAAGCTGAGGCCCGTGGCTATCGTGGGTGACTTGAGAACGTGACCCCTGGACACCGAGCACATTTGCAAGTGCATCCTCTTCTGGGTCTCCCAAGAAGTCGTGCTTTGGGCTTCGAGTAGCCCTAGCCTCCAGCACCACCTGCACCGAAGATCACTGGCCCCCACTCCACGAGTGTCCTGTAAGCCAGATCCACGTGCGGCGTCACGAGGCTCCTTTGCGGTCGCTAGCCCGTTGGCTAGTAGCCCTTAACGAAGGCCAATCCTTTTCTTACTTGGCATCCTGGTTGCTCCAGGCCTGCCCTCACTTACCCTCGCTGGGTGAGTTCCACAGACCTTGCTGGTCTGCACCATTGACGATCTACATCTTCACCAAGACTTGCCGTTGCCAAGGCTTGTTGGGTCCAATCCGGTCGCCGACACCTCAGCACTCGACAGACATTGAGTACCAGGCCGAATCCTGCTCCTGGTTGCCGACAACACCTCCTGGACCTCGTGGCTGAAGAGTCAAGATGACTGTCAACGCACCTGAAGCACTCGACATCGGTGGGCATCTGTCCATCGCCTTCCTGGTCACTGGCTAGTGACCCAGACTCTGTCCCCTCTGCTTTCAGGTTCTTCAGAACTCCGATCCACTCTTGGATCCACCCGGACACTTTTCTCTTGGCCGCCAGCAGCACTTTGCAGCAGATCGCCATTCGAATCGACGACGAAACCCGACCCCGAAAGGCACCTATGCACCCGGCTTCCCTGGGTGAGGTAACACGAGTACTCCGGTGCTCCCGTGGGTAGAGACTCTTCAAAGTCCTGGATCTCAAAGGGTTTTGTCCTAGTCCTCTTTTAAGTGTCCCTTTTCTATAATTTCCCGATCCCGACTTTCTCCATAGAAGTCAACGGCGTATCGCGGTTGTGTATTTACACTGCACGCGTCTCCCGTAGGTCCCCTGTGTCACTACCTTGGGTGGTTCCTTGTGGTCCAAGCACTTCTAGAGGCTCTAGGCCTAGTGTCTAGTTCAGTCGTGGTTCGCATACCACTTTATTGGTATATGGTTTGGTACGCCCCTAGGGCCCAAACGTGTATTTGTGCTATTACTGTGATTTGATAACTTATAACTTATGTACTTCGAACTCTAGCCTCATAAAGAGACTAGAGGGGTGTGTTTAGCAATAAATACATATATTTTGAATATATACCTGGTGTGGTGCTCTTTCATTTGGTCACTCAAGAGATTATAGACTGGTAAAACAAGCTGCTTTACATTCCTTCAAGACTTAGCCTTAAGGCTGCTCTCCATAGCTACCACTAGGATAGCTTTCAATAAGGTTGTCTTTAACCTATCTCCAATAAGGGGTTGTTTGGACTGGTGCAAGGTGCCCACTATAATTAGTGGACAGCATATGCCAGGCCAACTTCTCACATTGGTGGCAGCGGTGGGATTCCAGCTTGCTATTGTTTTACCAGATAATCTCAATTGAATTGATCAACTGAAAACCACTAAAGGTACCTAAGGTACATATAATTTAAGCTTAGAATACAGTAAGTTCTACTGAACTTAGAGTTGTGTGTTAAGGGATAGCACAACCCTTTCTACAACTCAAGAGAGTTTAGTAGGCCACACTAGAGTAGGTAGTGCATACACCACACCACACTAGTAATGTCTTTAAGGGGAGGATCCAAAGAATCCTTGCAGGAAGCCATTGAGCTTCCCCCCTCCAAGTATGATACACTCCCATTCTTGGAATTGAGAGCTTTATGTAACTTGAGAAAAATAAGGACAGGCCAAAGCCCCACCACCCAACACCTCAAGGAGTTGTTGGTGGCTTATGACCTTAGTAAGCCCGTGGGGACTGAAGGGGTAGGAGCTGAGGGTGGGGCAGGAGAAGAGGAGGAGGCCAGGGGTACCAATACCCCCAGCCCCCCTCTGAGACTGGCCAGGAGGGTGACAATGACCCTGACCTGGATAACCCAATCCCTCCTGTGGAAGATGATGAGGATGATCAGGATGATGCCCTCTTTGTCTCCCCAGGAAGGATTAAGAGTGTGCCCAGGAAGTCTAGATCTCCTTCTCAGGAGTCTAACCACTCTGGCACCTCTATAGGGAGCTCTGTCTCCTCTCACAGGAGGGAATCCTCTCATGAGAGGAGAGCCAGGCTGGTCCGGTATGAGGAAACTCAGCTGGAAATCAGAAAAAAGCAATTGGCTTTAGATAGGGAATCCCTAGATCTCCTTAGAGAGAGAAGAAAGTTGGGACTAGAGTCCCATGGTGGCAGCAATATCCCTAGAGATAGGGACAGGTCTTATGACCATAGAAACCTAAACAAGATTGTCCCTCCCTACCAGAGTGGGGATGACATCCACAAATGGATAACTGCACTGGAGAGGGCCTGTAAAGTTCAGAAGGTCCCCCAGAGGCAGTGGGCAGCAATCTTGTGGCTCTCCTTTGCAGACAAAGGTAGAGACAAGCTCCTCACTGTAAGAGAAGAGGATGCTGACAATTACACAGTCTTGAAGAGTGCTCTGATAGATGGGTTTGGCCTAACCACTGAACAGTATAGGTTGAAGTTCAGAGACACCCAAAAAGCTCAGACTCAAGACTGGGTTGATTTTGTAGATTGTGCTACAAAGGCTCTGGAAGGTTGGATACATGGCAACAAAGTGCATGACTTTTTAGGATTGTACAATTTGATTATGAGGGAGCAGATCCTTAATAATTGTCAAAACCAGCTTTTGCACCAGTATCTGGTGGACTCTGATCTGACCTCTCCCCAAGAATTGGGAAAGAAGGCAGACAAATGGGTCAGAACCAGAGTAAAAACTAGAAATCAGGGTGGTGACCAGAAGAAAGATTCTACTAAGTCCCAAGAGAAAGGTGGGGATAAATCTAAGGATAAGTCCCCTACAGGGCCCCAAAATTCCTCTTCTGGGGGTGGGTCCCAAACTCCTTCCTCTCCTGAAAAGAAACCATATTGCCATGTCTGTAAGAAGCCTGGGCACTGGAAAACTGATCCCAGTTGCCCCAGGATTGGCAATAAAGAAAATGTTCCTCCCACAACTACTACCACCCCTCCTGGTACTACCAGTAGTAATCCTCCAGTTGGGAGTAGTGCACCCAAAAAGTTAGGTGCTTTTGCAAGAGGAACAGAGGTGGGCCCTAGTTTAGACAGGGACCCCTCAACAGACTCCTCTGACTCTGATGGTGGTATAGGATTTGCCACCTTTACCATGGGTCCCATAGCATTGGGCAGGTACAGATTGGAGCCAATAATTAATGGTCAGAAAGCTGTGGCATTTAGGGACACAGGGGCTAGTGTCACCATGGTGGCAGGGAAACTAGTCCCCCTCACCAGCTTTTACCTGAGTTTAAATACCAGGTGACCAACATTGATGGTGTCAGAACAGATCACCCCATGGCCATAGTCAATCTCAGCTGGGAGGGGGTCACAGGCCCAAAAGAGTGGCAGTGTCCCCAACCCTACCTGTAGATTGCCTGATGGGCAATGATCTGGAAATTTCAGCCTGGGCTGAAGTTGAACACCAAACCCATCTTAGGATGTTGGGCGTCCCTGTAAAGGTTAGTGGGGCTGTGATGGCCACAGCCCCAGCCCAAGAATTTGGAGAGATGGAGCCTGAAAGGATGGCCCACTCTCCCCCAAAAGAGAGCACAAGGGTTGAAGAAAAGTCTTCTTCCCCCAGACAGTAGGTAAGGGTCAGCCTCCTCAGGGAACTGACCCTACCCCTAGTGAAGGAACTGCCACAGAGGTAGTCAGGCCTGGCCTGGCCACCCCCTGATGGCAGAGGACCCTTCCAAGGTGGTACCCCGTCTGGAGCAGGTAACCTGCCCCTCTCTACCCTGCCTCAGTCAGCCCAGGGCTGCAGAGGTCAGGGAGGTCAGTGGACCCCCAGGGCCCCTGTCCAGAGGAAGCCCCCCTCAGCAGATTAGGAGCACCCAGGTCTAGTAGCCCTAGCCAGGTGAAACTTCCTCTACACACTGAGGGATCCCCCATACCTTTATGTAGGGACCTCACCCAGAAGGTCTCTGGTAGGCAAGGGCAAACCTGGGACCAGAAGGTTCCAAACCTGCCATGTCCCTCCAGTAGTCCATCCAAAGGGACCCAACCCCCAGCTGTAGGCAGCCAAAGGTTGACCCTTAGAGCAAAGTGCAACTCAGTCATAGAAAGACAGGCATACATGGTGACCAGTGATCTGAGGAAGCTGAGGCCAACATTCCTAGGGCCTCACTTCCCTACTCAGACACCTCACCAGCCTTGTACTTTACCTAAGCACACCACAGGTAGTGATTCCCCATGGTGGAGACCCTCTCATACCCTTAGGGTGAGGGATTGCTTAGTGGACCATAAGACAGGGGGCAACCATGCTAGTGCAGGTGCTTCCTTATATGACCACTAAGTCAATGAAGGCTCAACTGGCCAAGGTTAGCCTTATCTCCTTTCGTTTGGGGGGGTTATGTAGGAAGGTGGAATCTGACTATATGGTTGCCCCCACTTTTTTTTATGGTGTTTTGCTGGTTTATGACTTAGTTGGACTGGGATCCTGCTATTCAGGGCCCCAGTCTATCTGCTTTCTCTGTAAAAGGTTTCCATGTGCCTTAGGCACATCTCTGATTGGAATCTGGAGTGCCCTTATAAGTCCCTAGTATATGGTATACTATGTACCAAGGGCATAGGTACCTCAGAGGCCTACCAGGGGCTGCAGCATGTATTATGCCACCCCTGGAAGGCCATCCAAACTGACACCACAGGTCTGCTACTGCAGCCTGGGTAAGGTGGTGCATGCACCCCTTACTGTGATATAGGTTACCTATATCACTAAATACATACACACATATAAACCTATAAGTCACTCCTAAGGCAGGCCTTATCAATCCTAAAGGCAGAGTGCAAGGTTCCTATGTGAGAGGGTGCCCCTGCATGAGCAGGGCCCCTCTTCAGCGTTCGGAGACCATCTCTGATGCTGTTTGTAGTGCAGCCTGACCATATACTCTTAAGCGCATTATATCCTCGCGGTAAAATGCTAACTTTGGAATGGCTGCACCTAAACATGTTGTGTTTGGTGTCAAACATCTTGGAATACTACCCCCGCCAATTCTGGTGGCGGGGGTAGCATTCCACCCTTCTAGAGGGAAAGACATGTTAACTCTGACTAACCCGGTAACTTCTCTCCAAAGCCCTGGCATCACAAAATGGATGCTGCTGCCACAGACACGAGTCTGGCCTCCTGCTGCTGGACGAAACTCCGGCAGGGGAGGCCTGGACAATAGGTTTCCTGTCCCAGGGAGGTGTGACCACCTCCCCAGACAGGATAATGTGTATTGGGGCTGGGCGGGAGCACCATCTGTGTGCTTTGAAGTCCTGCACTGGGGGCACATTTGGTGTCCCTGTGCATACCCCAGTTCAAACCGGATCAGGGGCTTGCAGCCCCTGCTTTGGCGCGAACTGGACAAAGGGAAAGGGGTGTAGCCACCCCTCTGCCCTGACCCACCCATAGGTGGGGCCACAGAGTAGTCCAACCCCTATCCTTAGTATAAGTATAGGAACCCAGTCCTTAGGACTTTAGATTATCCCTGGACGAAACTCTGAAACAGAATCCTGGACCTTCGACGCTCTACTCACGATTAGAGGACAGAAGAATCTCCCTTGGGGTCAAGGAGTGACTCCCCTGCTTGGCAGGCACCAAAGAAGCATCTGTCCGGTTCGCATTTCTGAAGCTCCCGTCGGACGCCGAAGTCATCGCATCACCAGAGGTGGATTCTCAGACTTCCCAGAGGCTACCCTGAGTCCCCAGCAAAGCTGAGGCCCGTGGCTATCGTGGGTGACTTGAGACCGTGACCCCTGGACACCGAGCACATTTGCAAGTGCATCCTCTTCTGGGTCTCCCAAGAAGTCGTGCTTTGGGCTCCGAGTAGCCCTAGCCTCCAGCACCACCTGCACCGAAGATCACTGGCCCCCACTCCACGAGTGTCCTGTAAGCCAGATCCACGTGCGGCGTCACGAGGCTCCTTCGCGGTCGCTAGCCCGTTGGCTAGTAGCCCTTAACAAAGGCCAATCCTTTTCTTACTTGGCATCCTGGTTGCCCCAGGCCTGCCCTCACTTACCCTCGCTGGGTGAGTTCCACAGACCTTGCTGGTCTGCACCATCGACGATCTACATCTTCACCGAGACTTGCCATTGCCAAGGCTTGTTGGGTCCAATCCGGTCGCCGACACCTCAGCACTCGACAGAGATCGAGTACCAGCCCGAATCCTGCTCCTGGTCGCCGACAACGCCTCCTGGACCTCGTGGCTGAAGAGTCAAGACGACCGTCAACGCACCTGAAGCACTCGACATCGGTGGGCATCTGTCCATCGCCTTCCTGGTCACTGGCTAGTGACCCAGACTCTGTCCCCTCTGCTTTCAGGTTCTTCAGAACTCCGATCCACTCTTGGATCCACCCGGACACTTTTCTCTTGGCCGCCAGCAGCACTTTGCAGCAGATCGCCATTCGAATCGACGACGAAACCCGACCCCAAAAGGCACCTATGCACCCGGCTTCCCTGGGTGAGGTAACACGAGTACTCCGGTGCTCCCGTGGGTAGAGACTCTTCAAAGTCCTAGATCTCAAAGGGTTTTGTCCTAGTCCTCTTTTAAGTGTCCCTTTTCTATAATTTCCCGATCCCGACTTTCTCCATAGAAGTCAACGGCGTATCGCGGTTGTGTATTTACACAGCACGCGTCTCCCGTAGGTCCCCTGTGTCACTACCTTGGGTGGTTCCTTGTGGTCCAAGCACTTCTAGAGGCTCTAGGCCTAGTGTCTAGTTCAGTCGTGGTTCGCATACCACTTTATTGGTATATGGTTTGGTACGCCCCTAGGGCCCAAACGTGTATTTGTGCTATTACTGTGATTTGATAACTTATAACTTATGTACTTCGAACTCTAGCCTCATAAAGAGACTAGAGGGGTGTGTTTAGCAATAAATACATATATTTTGAATATATACCTGGTGTGGTGCTCTTTCATTTGGTCACTCAAGAGATTATAGACTGGTAAAACAAGCTGCTTTACATTCCTTCAAGACTTAGCCTGAAGGCTGCTCTCCATAGCTACCACTAGGATAGCTTTCAATAAGGTTGTCTTTAACCTATCTCCAATAAGGGGTTGTTTGGACTGGTGCAAGGTGCCCACTATAATTAGTGGACAGCATATGCCAGGCCAACTTCTCACATGGGTCACAAAATTAAACATGCATATCGGCCTTGAAGTTGCCTCAGGTGGGTAATAAGTGGCCAAAAAAAGTCTAGCGGCAAGGGTTATGTCATATAAACCAAAGACCAATAAAGACACTATAAACAGCATCACAGAATCGCACACATAAATAATGTGAGAACCGACACTTAAATGGGTAATCAAAAATTCCTTAGTGTATGTGCCATATCAGATAGTCGGCAACAATAATAAAGGGAAGACAGGCTTACTTGTACGCTGAATGGTAGTGGTGTGAGAGAGAGAGTGAGAGAGAGAGAGAGAGTGACAGCAAGAAAGACAGAAGAAGAACCCGAGAGAGGGGGCGAAAGGCAGAGGATAAGAAAGAGGTTGGGGGCCACAGAGAGTGAGAGCAAAAGAAAGTGAGAGTAAAAAAGTGGATCCAGAAAAAGCGACAGGGAGAATGACAGTGGGAGACAGAAAGAGAGATAAGAAAGTGGAAGACAGGTTGAAGGAGGGAGAAAGTGACTGTATGCATCTGATATTTTGTGCTGGCTCGGCTCGTATTTTGGGTTTTAGAGCCCAGTCGGACCCTGGCTCGACTCTAATAATGACCTAAACTCCTAATCTGACCCGTGCCCAGATTAAACCTACCAATCCAACCCCGCAGCTCTATGGACCAGGCCATCCACCCTCATGAAATGCGCCGTGAGACACCCAGCCGCACCCTCCTCGCCCCCACCATCAAGCAGTGCGAGGGTCAGTGACGATAAGCACCGCCACACTTATGAACTGAATGAAGCCCCTCGGAATGTTGTGTACAGCCAAGAGAGTCAATGTATTCATTCACTTAACTGAAGAGAAAGAAAAAAGTGATATAATAAAGTTTCAGGCAGCAGGGCACCAGGCAAAAACCTAAAGCACTGAACAGAAAGAAGCAGCAGAAGCCTTTCCTGAGAACTGTCTATAGGAGGAAAGAACAGGGTCCATTGGTCAAAAAGAAAATGCAAATGAAAAAAAATAAACAACACATGGTCAGACAACCAAAGAAGGGCATATACAACCATAAATGTGAAACATTAAAGAGCGGTATTCATCACATATTCTGGTGTAGTAATAAAGGGTGTGGATGAGTGGGTTGGTAGTTGTGCCCTTTGTGACACCTACTTATAAGACAAGATATACAGGGGCTGTCCCTCTAAATGTATCACAGCCCACCCCCTACACTACTTACGGTTAGACCCAGGTGTGATATTTATAAAATAGCCCTCCTTTCTGACAAAGCCTCACACTTTGGTGTTGCTAGGTAGGTTGTTATGGGGAGATAACTGTATTGCTCTAATGTGATGATGCATGTATTTTGTATAAGAATCCAAAGACAGGGAGTGGCAGTTGATGTGAACTTCCTGCATGAAGGATGCCCTTTTCTTCTCTCCCCCAATTTTGCGGAATAAACTGAATTTGGAGTACATACAAATTTGTGGAGTTTCACCACAAATTTGGCGAAGAGGATGGGAGACTTACCAACACATTCCTGGACACAGTTACAACTTTTTTACAGTCTACTGCATCAGTGACCTTTTTCAGCTGTCATCCGTGAGGAGGAGGGAGAACGGGCAGATTGTGGACGACTGCCGTGGAGTCTGCATCCCTGTTGGGTGTGCCTGTTCTGGCCTTGTCCCTGTTTGTGAGGTCACTGGACTCGTTTGTGAATGAAGAAGGGGGATGAAAGCATTGGCACGTGAGCTCGCTGCACGTGCAGGCTTTGGCGTGAGAGCGCGCTGCTAACATTAACGAAGGCGCACATGAAGGAAGGTTTGAGGAAGTGCAAGTGAGAGTACTCGCACCATGACATGTTAATGCACATCGCTTCACGCTGCCACGCCAAGGTACGAGAAAGAGGAAGTGCTTGTGAGAGTGCTCGCACTGTGACGTGTGAGTCTCCTTCGCTTCAGGCTGCTACGTCAAGGGTTCCTTGTTGAGTCACGATGTTATGTCAGATGCCATTTTGAAGCGGTATACACTTCAAGTTGTTTCGGTGGAACGAACATGCATAGCGTGTCATTTGGTTACACATCTATTGCGGTGATATACACACCTTATGCGTGTTATCATTGAAATGCCTCTGGGAAATCGCTGTGATACGCACACCTACAGTGTGTAATTCAGGAAATCAGCCAGCAATTCATGGTGATACGCACACCTGTAGCATATTGTTGTGACTACATTCTGTGTTGGTTGTGGTGAAACACACACCTATTGTGCATTACAGGCAGAATGATCACAGCACATCCTTTATTCAATATGGTGATGCGCACAGCTGATAGTGCCATTAGTGAAGAACACGAGCGTAAGGTAAAAAGCACAAAATATTTTTTCTTGTGGATCCTGGTTGAGTAAACTGGCAATAGCTCCTTCCTTGGGAATGCATCATTTTTTATACTTATTGGGTACTTCAAGTTATTGGTCATCCAACAGTTTTACCAGTACTTATACTGCAGAGAACATTTTTCCAGTGTAACTGTTTAAATTAATAAAAGAACTACGTAGTGTAGAGTGTATGTTTAAGAAGCCAAAGATGTGACTTCCATAGGAATTAATACGTTGCTATTTGCTAAACTGCTGGTGCTAATCTAAAAAAAAAAAAAGAATGTGTACCCAGACGTTTTCACTTACCCCGCCCATACCCTTTTACCATGTCCAGGTGAACCCCAGGTGAAGTGGCCTGAATGGAAGGAATAGTTTTTTAATTATATTTCGGAGATTGAGGAGGAAGTATCAGAGGAATTTTCATCTTCTGGGAAGAAGAAAATTCTTTTACACAGCCTACGTCCAAAAAGTCTAAGGGGCCGATTCCGATGTCGGACAGACTCAGGTCCGTCCGACATCGTCCAGGAGCCGTAACCGACCGACCTGCTGTCGTCGGTTACGGCCCTGCAAGTACGATGCGACCGAACCCTGTTCGGTCGCACTCGTATACTTCACAATGGAACATGCATTCCGAGCGGAATGCATGCTTGCATTGTGAAAAGCAGGGGTGCAGTTCATCCCTGCACCCTGTGGCCGGCACCCCAAGGTACCTGCCACCGGGTGCAGGGATCAACAGAGGGGCACCATAGGTGCCCCCAGGCCGCCATTCGGCGGCCTCGCACACATGGGGGCCCTACTGGGGGCCCCCAAAGACAGTTACCGACTGCCTTTTCGTGCCGGAAAGACCGGCACGAAAAGGCAGTGAAATACTGCCATCGTACTCCCTCGGTCGTAAAGAGACGGCCGGAGGAGTACTGAAGGATTTCCGGACGGCGGTCAGGCTCTCCGAGCCCGTCGTAAGCCATCCGGAAATCCGAGTCGGATTCCTTTCCGACCGAGCCCATCGGAATGGCTGGGTCGGAAAGGAATCCGGCCGGCACGTTCCGATTCGGTCGGAAGGGCTCCGACCATCGTTCGGTGCCCTTCCGGCCGAAATCGGAATCGGCCCCTAAGTGTTTTTAACCAAATGGAAAACAAACTAGAGGGTGTGGGGAGCAAGATGTTTTTCTAAATGTGTTAGATGATCTTGATGAGTACTATCAACCTGCAGTTTGTGCAGCGATTGATAGGTTCAATTTTGTCCAGAGAAAATAAGGAAAATCTTGTAAATTTGGCACCTTGCATGATGATTTCATATGTGACCAGATTATTATGCACACTAATGATCCAAATTTACAAGATAGGCTGTGGATTACTGGTGATTCCTCTCTTAAGGACATATTTGCTTTAGTGAAAAAAAGTGAGCTATCCAAGAGATGTGCGAAAGCAGCAACTAATTGTGCAAGTACCTCTACTGATCCTAAAGAAAAAGTGACAGTATATAAAGTTTCTGGTGCGCGAAGTAAAATGACAAAAGAAGGAGAGGGCGCAAAAGGAAGTTTAAGGGACCATACAAATAACATAATTTAAGTTGTTACAGGTGTGGGAATAAAGATCACCTAGCAAGAGATAAAAACTGTCCCACACTGAAAGCTAGATTCCAATTTTGTGGTGTGATTGAGCACTATGCAAAGGTATGCAAGAAGAAGAGTAAGAAAGCGCATAGTGTAAAACTGGTTACAGAATTGTGAGATTCTGAACAATCGGATGAAGACAATGGGAATGGAGATGAAGATGTGTTGTGTGTTGATTGTCCTGTTCTAAACCTAGATATGACACCTAAGAATGAACCAAGGTTTCAGATGACTATAGGGAGTGTAACGATTGCGATTGTTACGGATTCAGGTTCTCCACATACGATCATCAATAGGAAGATGTGGGGGACAATTTTATGGGCATTTTGGGAGAACACTTGGAAGACACTGACTTTCATCCTGTCACGTTCACTGGTGAGAGAATTCTGATACTAGGTTATCGTTTACTGATGTTCAAATTTAAGGGCAGAACAACTATGAGTAAGTTGTATATGGCCAAGGTGGGCCCTGCTGTTTTAGGATCGATGGACCAAAAGTCTTTAAACATAGTTTTGAATCCTAATAGTGTGGATCGAGTACTTTTATTAGAAGAATCAGAGCACGCCCTTGTTTGGAAATTAAAAAGTGACTTCCCAAAGGTGTTTTCTGGCCAAATAGGTAAACTAAGGAACTTTGTGCATAAGATAGTCTTAAAGGATGGAGTGACACCGGTTAGGCATAAGGTCAGAAATATTCTGTTGAGCGGATGAAGTGGCTAGAGAACTGGAGATGCTGGAAAGGAAAGGAATTATAGAACCAATTGAGAGTGCATAGTGGATGGCTCCCTTAGTGGTGGCTAGGAAAGCGAATGGGAAGCTGAGATTTTGTATTGATTTTAGAGAATTGAATAAGAACATCATTGTAGACAAGTTACCATTGCTGAAGATCTCAGAACTACTGGCAAGTACTAAGGGCGTCATGTGGTTTTCCATGACAGACTTAGCCTATCATCAGGTTACTTTACATGAAGAAAGTAGAGACTTGACTGCATTTATTACATGCATGGATTGTTTTCGTTTTGTTAGGATGCTGTTTGGACTAACTTCAGCTGCAGCGGTCTTCCAACAATTGATGCATTAACTGTTAAAAGATTTTGCTTTTGTAATATACTTCCAAGATGACATTCTGGTCATGGGGAATAGTAAAGAGGATCACTATCGGAAATTGTATAAGGTGTTTGAGAAACTCAGGGAGTATGGGCTAACAGCTGAACTAGACAAAGTAAATTTTGCAGACAGTTACGTACCTGGG
Organism: Calotriton arnoldi; assembly: GCA_963921515.1. Lineage (NCBI taxonomy): Eukaryota > Metazoa > Chordata > Amphibia > Caudata > Salamandridae > Calotriton > Calotriton arnoldi. The sequence continues at coordinate 15,165 of CAWUFW010020489.1, forward strand.
TCATAAGATCAGCGACAAAGGTATTTTTCCCAAGAGGAAGATTATAGAAGCTATCAGGGATGTACCTGACCGAACATGTAAGGATGAGCTGAGATCTTTCATAGGTCCTGCTGAACTCTATGCAAAATTTGTAAATAAAATTGCAGAAAAAGCATACAATATACATCAGTTATTTAAAGCCAGGCAGTGTTTTGTGTGGAATGATACGTTGAAAACAGAATTTGAAGGGATAAAGAATGACATTTGGGAAGCCATACCTTAGCAGGGTTTTAACTGCAAGGATCGCACCATCTTGATAATGGTCGCTAGTGGAAGATGTTTAGGTGCAGTTTTGACACACATTTCTAGTGCAGGAGAGTAAGGCACTGTTTGTTTTGCATCTCGTGCACTTACCTCACCAGAAAAGAGGTATTCTGTGATAGAAAAGGAAATGCTGGCATGCGTGTGGGCAATGACTAAGCTTAAGCAATTTTTGTGGGGCATGGAATTCACCTTGCAAACAGATCACAAGCTGTTACTTAAGGTTCTAACCACAGAGGGATTGGCTAATACTATGTCCCACACAGCCAGGATGTCCTTGCAGTTGTTGGACTATGCGTATAAGGTAGAATATTTGCCAAGAAGGAGGAACAAATTGGGAGACTATTTTAGCAGGTCACTTGTTCACCGTGTGATGGGGAGGAAGTGAGTGATTGGAAGGATTAGAATGTTGCCAGTGTGGATTGCAAACTGGTAGCATTCCTGAGGACGAATGGAAAACTGGGTATGAGGATGACAAGGCTTAAATACAATTTTTGAATACGTTTTACATGGTTGGCTGGAGAAAAGTAAAATTTCTGAGGAATCTAGGAAATTTGGGGAATTTAAGTATGTATTGTGCAATTCAGAGTCTGGGTTCCTGTTCGGGGGTACTAAAGTGGCTCCCCCACAGAATCTCAATCAAAGAGTCCTGGAATTGATGCATGAAGGGCATTTGGGAATTGTGAAATCTAAAAAGAAAGTTAAAACTTCCTACTGGTGGCCAAGAATTGATCCAAGTATAGAGAAATTTGTCAGGAATTGCGAACATTGTGCAAATGCAGATAAGACCCAGAATGTTTTGGGACCGCCATTAGGCCTTAATGAGATTGTAGCAAATCCGTGGGAAGTGCTTACTATTGATATTTTGGGGCCTGTTCTGGATAAGCTTTGTACTCCCAAATACGTTATTGTGCTTCTGGATACTTATTCTAAGTAGCCTGAGTTGAAAGTATGTGACCATGTGGATGCAGCATGTGTAGTTGCATTTTTGGAGGGAATTTTCTTTAGGGAGGGGATTCCCAGATCACTCTTGGGTGATAATGGCCCACAATTTCTGGCTGAAAGATTTACCAGTTTCCTGGCTAGGTATGGAATCAAAGAGAAAAAAACTCCAGTGTACCACCCAGCCAGCAATGGTACAGTTGAAAGGTTCAACAGAGTTATTATGGGCTGTATTCAAGTGGCAATCACCAAGAGAAAAAATTGGGAATTGGAACTGGACAAATTGGTGTGGGCGTACAGTATAATTCCCACAGTTACAGGGTATTTTGAGGGGACGGGATCCATTTACCAAAGACAATGTGGCGTGGATGTCTAATGTTGGCCAGAGTAAGTGGTCACCAGAAGTGGTTAAAAAGAATTTAGAAAACGCTCGCCAGACGTACAAAAATGTTATGACAAAAAACACAACGTGAAGGATACCACTCTTAGAGAGGGTGACTGGGTGTAGGCCAAATTGGATAAGATTGTGAAAAAGGGTAGTAGTCATTCTTCTAAACTGTTAAAATTGTGGAAGGAGTTTGTGTGTTCAGCCAGGCTCAGCAATGGCAAAGTTTGGCATTTTGGCAAGCTCTCTAAGTGTAATAAGATTTTATCTTGTAATGTTGGGGGGCGTGAGTTCTTCTGGATTGTCTTTATGGGATGAGGAAGGAAATGAGGTGCCCAGCAATGATGAAGCTAGTGTACAGTATAGGGAATACACAGTTGCTTTTTCAGCACAGTCTCAAGCACCTAGATATTTGCCTTCCACAGAAGATGTAAGTATGCAATCTAACAATGGGAACGACCAAGAGCGTTCCCCTGATGCTCCCACCGTGAAGGTAAAGGTCACAAGTTCCAGAAGAACCATCTCAAGGCCTACTAAATTGAAGGACTTTGTGGTTGGTTGAAAACTTTAGCTCAAGTTCCAGTACAGTTAACCTTTAATCGTGCCCTGTGCAATGTTGGCTAATTAAATGTAAGGACTTTATTCTATACTATTTGTAAAATCTGTACCACGCGGTGGAAGTTAGTGTTATTTGCTATGTAAGATTTTATTTAGTCTGACCTATATAATACGTATTTTTTATGTTATTGCTAAAAGGGGAAGATGTGTGGTGTTGGTAGGTAGGTTGTTATGGGGAGGGAACTGTATTGGTCTAATGTGATGACGTGTATTCTGTACAAGGATCGGAAGACAGGGAGTGGCAGTTGATGCGAACTTCATGTGTGAAGGACACGCTTTACTGCTTTCCCCCTATTTTGAAGAATAAACTAAATTTGGAATACATACTAATTTGTGGAGTTTCACTACACACCCACCCTCCCACATGCACCGATGTTCGGGAAATAGACAGACTGAATGATTGATTAACAACATTTATATAGCGCGCACTTCCCTGACGGGAGTCTTGGCGCTGCTCCCACCCACCCCTCGTGTGTGCTTCAGGACCCCGCCCCTCCCCCCGCCCCATCCTCTCGAGCTCCCGCAGCAGTCACCTGCGGCAACAGGCAGGTGTGGCGGGCAGAGGTTGATCCTCTTTTGACTCCAAGCCCCCGCGCCCCCACCACTCGCGCCCTCGGGTGTATCCTAGACCCGTGGTCTGCTGGAGGGACTGTGATTCTGAGGCTGGGCCCGGAGACTCTCAGAGGTTCCCACACTGTCGCCCATTCATCCCATTCAGAGGGGTACAATAGAAGCGTGTCACAGCAGAGACCTCCGGCTCCAGGGAATCTGACCCTCCCCTGGGTTAATCTGCAGCCGCCATCTGGGGAGCAGCCTGTGGCAGAGGTGAGGCCTCAATGCGCCGGTCCTCTCAGGGCCCCAGCACTGGGCCAGGTTATTTCTACTGGAGGGGCTGCCACCGGGGCTATATAATGTCACACTGGGCTATAAACAACCACAAAAACACCAAGGGGTCTCAATATATTAAAAACGGAAATTTAAAAAAACACAATTCCATGGTTAATTCTTCAGATACTTTTACAAAGCGGGTGCGGTTGTGAATGGCCTCTTAAGACCAAATTAGAAATAGAGACTTTACACAACAAGGTGTTTACACATTCGGATCACACCTGGGGTGCACGTGAGTCTTTGTAGCAAAAGAAACAGGGCACGTGGAGATAGGAGCCCAGGCTGAAGATCAACAACATATTTATCACAGTATTTCACAAAATTGTAAGAGGTGTTTGCCATGGACTGGACAAGGAGCTGCTGCATTATTTCTCCGAAAAAAACACCACATCAATGCAGTGCTTTACCTAAGTGTCTGAATCTAGTACTTCGATCAGTGTGGGCGCTTTCAGCACTGGACAGTTCCAGGCAGGTGCCAGTACAGTGCGGGTGTACACTCTTCACTGATTGGCGCATTGCTTATTTTACCTCACGCTCATGTACGCTGCACATTGAACTTTCCCGCCAGGCTGGGGACGAAATTCAAGTTATGAAAGCAGCATTTCCTATGACTTTTTACTAATAATTGATGATAAATATTGTACAAAACAGAAAAGGATTCCCTTTGCGTGCTCTTCATAGTGGCCCTCGACAGATTTGAATAGAACCATACTTTCACTAAATATACAAAAAATGATGGACATTGATGAGTTCCCTCATGGGCCCGCTCATTCATGCTTTTTCAGGCTGCGGCCACACCCGCCCGTATTTAATGCTATTGACGCTGTTTAGCTCCTGGCAGATGCCGGGGCTCATATCACTTAATGGGCAGCTCTTTCCCACACTCTGATCCTTTGTGTCCGGGCCCCAGATGTCCCCACCCCTCCCACCCTGTAATGTGCCACACTTCCATTGTCCCGGCTGCTCTCTGATTGGCTGCTGAGTGTGGGAACCTCTCTCCAGCCCCAGACCCACACATTACCCTGCAGGCGGAGGGGGATAAATAGGGCAGGAGGGAGCGAGCTCTTCAGATACCGATCACTGTGGGTTCACCGCAGGGACCCCGCTCTTCACCCCACACCGGGCAAGATGGCGCCTTTCAGCATCGGGAGGAAATATGAAGAGGAGCGCGAGGAGAGAGACATTAGAAGGGTAAGAGTCTGGATATTAATCTTTAAGCTATACCTATGTATAGACATAATACGAGATTTAAAGTTACTAAATACACTCCATATAGCACACCAGAAAGCGACGTGGCTATTCATCTTTTAACATTACCTTAGTTTTACATTAACATTATTTAGTTGAAGCTTTTGTATCATAAAGTTATAAATATAAGAGCTGCATTTGCCTTTTAACAAGTGGTTAACACGGTCCAAAGTTTGTTCCAATCCAATAACGAATCCATATATTGCCTCTGCAGGTGAGGAAACCAGCGGTGGAGAAGCTGAGGAGAGATCGCATCAACAGCAGCATTGAGCAGCTGAGGATGTTACTGCAGAGAGAGTTTGAGGAACATGAACTTCCGCCCAAAGCAGAGAAAGCGGATATCCTGGAAATGGCCGTGACGTACCTGGCCCAGCGCGTGCAGACACCGGCACCAGGTGAGAACTTTTGCTTTTTTATGTGGCAAAGTCTGGTTGCGGGTACATGTAGTAAAAGTGGTGCAGGGCAAGAGTGGAGTGGGTTATGTTTTCTCTAGTTATTGAATGGTTGAAACAGCAGGCTGCAGTAATTTGTGTGTGTATGTGTGTGTGTGTGGGGGGGGGGTGAGGGTGGCTGAGGTTAGTTCTTCAGGATGTCGAGACGTAACTGGAGGTATTGGCACACTGCTTTGTATACAAGGAGTGCCTCATTGAGGACACATATACAGCACTTCAGTCAACTGATCATGTCACGCGCACTGCTAAGATTGTTCTGCGTTGTCACTTCCTGGTGTGAGACATGTACAAACATTAACCCCTCCTCTCTCCCTGCAGCCGCGGCCTCCAGTGAAGGTTACTCCAGGTGCCTCCAGGACTCTCTGCACTTCCTCTCCCTCCACGGAGCCCCCGCAGAGACCCGGATGAAGCTGCTGCGGGCCCTCCATAGACCTGCGGCTGCAGCAGAGGCGGTGTGTCCTTCTCGGCCTCCGTCCTGTCCCACCAGCACTAAAGAGCCCGCCCAGGACAGCCACAGAGCCCCGTGGAGACCCTGGTAATGCGGGGACTGCGGCCTGGACTTTCGTCGGACTTCTTTAGAGGCCTCGGTCCTCTCTGAGGGAGAATATTCATTCTCGTGGCTGGAGCGGGCCCTGCTGTGCAGGGGGAGTTTACTGTACTTCAAGGAGCGGAGTGACGAGCGAGTGTATCTCCTCATAGGATGGACAAAGTGAATATTATATGCTCGCAGGAGGGAGAGTATTTGATATATCCTCATAGGATGGACAGTGTTTATAGGATGGACAGCACGAGTATTAGATCAAAGAGAAGGGGAAGTCTGCGAATCATCCCCATTGGACGGACATTCTGGATGGTGTATCTTCACTGAATAGACAGTGTATAAATATTACATCCTCATGTGATGGACAGTGTATATCCTCATAGGATGGGCAGTGAGTGAATATTATATCTACATAGGAAGGGGAGTGTGAATGTTAAACCCATGTGGCATGCATGGCCTTTGTGCGGATATTATATCCCAGAACCATGGGCAGCGTTAGATTATTGTACCCTGATATGTTTATATGATGGACCGTGTGTGACTATCATATTCTCATATCATGCACAGTGTGAGCATATGGACAATGTGCAAATCTTATACCCTTGTAGGATGGTCAGTGTGTGATATTATATACAAGTGATGAGCAGTGTGAGAATATTATATCCTTGTAGGATGGTCAGTGTGTGATATTGTATACAAGTGATGAGCAGTGTGAGAATATTATATCCTTGTAGGATGGTCAGTGTGTGATATTGTATACAAGTGATGAGCAGTGTGAGAATATTATATCCTTGTAGGATAGTCAGTGTGTGATATTATATACAAGTGATGAGCAGTGTGAGAATATTATACCCCAGTACAGCTAGCAGCGTATGATTATTATATCATGATAGGTCGTGCAGATGTGAATATTGTACCTCTGTAGCATAGACGCTGCCTGCATAGTGAATCTATAAATCTGCAACAGTCTCACACACGGCTCGGCTCAGAGCCCTGGTGCGCCTTCAGTATGTGTTTAACATACACTTTGTTAACATTTACATATTTCATGATTATGAATTACTGAGTCCACTGATTGGTGTTGGGCTTATAATATCAATTTTGATATACATGTATCGTCAATTGACAATGTAACAAGAAAATGACTGCCCTTCTATGAAGGCCAAGTCGGTTTCTGTACTTTTAGAAACATGCATTATGCCTGAAAAATGTATGACAGTGTGTTCATTCAATAAGTATTCTAGAAATGTAACACTATGTGTATTTTAAATATCAGTGCTGATATATGTGTATTTTCGATTGAAAATGTATGAGTAAAATCTCCGCCTTCTATGAAGGCAAAGTGTAGTTCTGTACTTTTGGAGATGTGCGATCTCTCTCTGAATAGTGTATGTGACAATGTGCACATTTATTCTGTATACTCCTCAGTATAGCATTTATTGTTAATGAATGAACAGGAGGAACGAATATTCCTGGTGCCGAGTCTTCATTTTTAGAAGTCTTGGCACTATACGTGCAACTTACACAATGCTGTGTTTTCTTTTATGAAGATGTTCAGTGTAGTGAACTCTCTGCCATGGATTTGTATCTCAGTGTCTGAGTATGTCCTGCTTCTGGGTCTTTATAGGGCTTCGATTATCAGTGGAAACTCATTCATTCACAGGATGAAAGTCAGTGTTTAGTCCTGTCATGAAGACATTCACTGTATCAGATGTAAGAATGTCCTGTGTTTATCGTCTTGTGTCAGATGGGACATTTCTGTGATATTGTGTATCTGTCCTGTGATTCTTCACTGTTCCTGCTTTATTAAGGGGCTTGTTGCAATCTGTGGAAATGTGACCTGTTCTATTGCAGAGCTCAATAAAGAGACTTTCAATATTAACAGCTTTGGCAACGTTTTGATTTTGACGGCTGAGATTTATGCTAAATTGACCCACTGAGTACCAGAAATTGGTAATAGTAATATCTGTTATTTAAAGTACCCAGAAACGGCAGAAGTGCGGTGGGAAGCACTGTACAAAACAAGTTATTATTCGGATGTGCGAGAGAGCTCCGAGCACAATGTGTGAGAGTTTGCTTCACCCCTCGGGGACCAGGTGTCCGAGTTAAACTGATTGCTGTCTCGTGTAAGTGTGTGAGAGTGCCCCACACACAGCTGGGAGATCTGACACACTCCTGCAGGACACTCTCATACACAAGGGATTTCTGACACCACAGAGAGGAGGGCGGGGCACTGATCACGCTGAGGGCTGGCAGAAGTGTGGGTGGCACAGTGTGCATGGGCATGCTTTGGGTTCGTGGTGCTGCATAAGGCACTTTATTCATTTCCATGGTCTGGGGTTGTACGAGGGGACTTTCACCCATTACCTCTCTTATTATTCTAACGGGACTGCAGTCAAGAGCTAACGGGGCGGGGCACAGACTGACTCCCCTCTACAAGTCCAACTCTGGTTTAATTTGGGCTGCATTGGCTTCTAGGATCAAAACAAAGACAACACTCTTCCAGCCACATGCCTTACAAAGTTGCCTTGTATGCAAGCATTTTTAGCACCCCACCTAAGGGTAGTAAGCGCTGTGTAAATGTTGCAATGCAATACAATGCAACAGACTTGGGGCTCCAGTCATATGTGAAAGAGTTTACTTTACACTCCGGGACACATGCGAGAAGTACACCTACTGATCTCAGATGTCAGAGGGTGAGAGTGTGTCCCTCCACCCCCACAAAACACACACACACACAACAACACACACACACTACACCCAGCCGTCCGATGGGAGATCTGACACCTCTTGAAGGGTCCAAGAAGATCGGATGTCACACACCAGTGTGTTCTGACACCAGAGAAGAAGGAGGCGCTTTGATGATGCCAGAGCTGCTAGCTGTGTGGCTGCCAACTTCTGTGTTGGGCAAACTTAGTATTCCAGCTGCTGCTGATGAGTTTAGATACCCTGAGGAGAACTGACAGAGCTACTGCCTGCAGATCAAGGTAACACAACAGCTGGCAGAAGCTGACTAGGTGGAGCGGCTGTGGGTCAGCTGTAAAGTGGCTTCCTAACCCTTGATCCACAACTTTTAAAGGTGGATCTGTCTACCTATGGTAGCCAACCTGCGGGAAAACAAAGCTTGAATGATGTCATCATTGAGGTCATCAATGATGTCATTTGAGATGTCATCAGTGATATCATAATTGATGTCATAGCAAATGTCATTAGTGATGTCATATGTGAGGTCATAAGCGGTGCATGGCTGGGGCGCGTTATAGTTAGCACTGCTGATTATAACTGGTGAATTTCTGTGAGTTTTTTTAGTGCAAAATGTTAAGGTTATCAATGACATATTCACCTAACTACAAGATATCTTTAGCCTTTGATTTTTTCAGTGAATTTCTAAGGTTTTAAGAAAAAAAACCAGATCCTTTTATCACACCTAACTATAACGTTACTTTAACCCTTTTTTTCAGCAAATGTCTTATTTTTTTTTTCCATGTAAAGTAATACTTAATTACCATGCGTAAATGCAACCCTCCGCAGCGCACAGCCTTTGGCCGTGCGTGGCTGGGGTTGACTGCAGGGCCTGGCCTGTAGTCAGGCCCTGCAGACAACACCCCCCGCACAGCCAACCCCATGCCGTGCTGGCCCTAGGGGTTTGGCCATAGGACAATTTTCATAAATTAAAGGGGAGGGGTCCGCATGGCCCTCGTCCCGAGCTGTTATTGACCCCGGGGTACCCATACCCTGGGGCCACTTTTCAAATAAAGGGGAGGGGGGCTGTGTGCTCCCCCTTCCCAAGCCTTGTTAGGCCCTGGGGACCCCATCCCCAGAGCTAGTTTTTTTTTAAAAAGGGAAGGGGTGCTCGTGGTCCCCTCCGTGGGACATGTTTGGCCACGGGGACCCAATCCACCGTGGCCCAAAGTAATTTTTATGGGGAGAGGCGCACGTGGCCCCAGCTCCCCGGGCACATTTTAGTCACTGGAACCCCATCCCCAGGGGCACTTTTCATGCAGCCCCAGGCCGATTTCAGCCCCGGGGACTACATCCCCAGGGGCCCATCAGCATTTTTAGGGGGTGCACGCTTGGCCCCATTCCCAGGGCTGATTTTGGCCCCAGGGACCCCATTCCACAAAGCCCAGCATCATTTAGAAGGAGCAGGAGGCATGGGTTCCCTCCCTGGGCTGATTTCTCCCCCAGGGACCCCATCACCTGGGGCTTTGCACCATTTTAAAGTGGAAGGGTGGCACACAGCCCCCCCTCCCCGGCTGATTTGAGTTCCAGGGCCCCCATCCCCCAGGGCCCAGTGCCCTCCCTACCTAGGCCGATTTCAGTTCACAAGACCCCATCCCCCAGGGCCTGGCCCCAATTTAAAGGAGGAGGGGGTATGCGGCCTGACTCCCCCCACTGAATTTGGCCCCGGTGGCCCCAACCCCTGGAGCCTGGCACCTATTTAAAGGGGTGGGGGGCACGTGACCCCCCTCTTTGGGCTATTTTCGGCCTGTCAAACCACATCGCGCCGGGCCTGGCATATTTCTTAAGGGGAGGGAGGCACAGGGCCTCATCACTGTGAACAGGAAAACAGATCTAAAGTCCTCTCCCAGTGGGCGGGAGTATTTTTAAAGTTCCCGCCAGCTGGGAGAAGACTTACTCTTTGCTCATGCTTAGCGGGGGATTTAAAAATGCTCCCGCCAAGCGAGCACAAATACAGGTTTCCCTTCCTGCGCTGGTGCAGGTAGGGAAATCGCTATGTCTCGGGGTGGGCACCCCGGGACATTGCCAGTGAACCGGCCCTGGGGAATGGGGTCCCGAGGGACATTAATGGCTCAGAAAGGGGGTCTGCATGGTTCCCCTCCCCATATTATGCATTTTCAGCCACTGGGTAGGCTCCCTGTGGCCTTTAGAGGCTCAAGGAGGGGGGCCACGTGGCCCCCTCCCATACAAATCAATTTCGCACAGCCCCCCTCACCTTTCTAAACACAGCCCCGGCGGTAGGCTCTGACCGACATTTTTTTTCCGATCCTGGGAGAGTCTCGCTGGATCGTGGCATTTTTTGCAGATTTTATTATTTGGCCTGGGGGAGGGGGTTCTCCTGGGTAACCTCTGGGGCCTAGGGTGTCAGGGTACCCCTACCCTGCCCCCATATACCTTTTTTTTTTACATCTTCAGGTCAGAGGGCTAAATCCCTGAGTCCTGTAATGACTGGCAGCAACATTTTTCTCATGTTGCTTGCAGCCGATCAGAGAGCTCGCTCTCCCGGGAGTCTGACTCCTGAGGGAGCAAGATGGCCCAAGGGAAATAAAGCTCCCTGGGCCAATCCAAACGCTATATTTCTAAATTGGCACTCCTGTGAGAGTTTTGGAGACTCTTGTGAGTCCAACTGACAAAATATACAATTATTTCTGACCATTAATTTCTCAAAAACTACTGAAAGGATTTCCACCAAATTACAAAAAGCACAGTCTACGGCCCAAGATCTAGCAGCTTGATGAATTTGGTGTAATTCCGTTTAGCAGTTTTTGCTATAACCTGACTTAAAGAAGTCTATGAAGAATGAAAGGAGATTTAACATTTTGGGACTCCATTTTTTCTTGCCCTTCACTTGATGTATCACCCCAAAACTGTCCAGGAAGGGGCTGAGGTGGAGGAACTTTTTTTGGAAAGTGTCTTTAAGATTCGTCAAACAGGCCAAAGTTATTAGCAAACCAAAAAACGCTCTGCCTATGGAAAAGCACACCTAACTATAACTACCTAGTGGCGACCACCACTAGGTTATATATATATATATATTCACTGAAAAAACCATAGGTTTCAGACACGTTATAGTTAGAAATTTGCATTTAAAAAACCTTTGAAATTCACTGAAAAAACCATAGGTTTTAGGGACAGTTATAGTTAGTTGGACATTGCACTCGTACAAAACCCGTGAAATTCCCCCGTTATAGTTAGTTCAGCTAACTATAACTCGCGCCCCCGCAATGCACTGCTGATGACGTCACATATTACATCACTCATGACATGGTCAGTGACATCACTGATGACATCACTGATGACATCTCAAATGACATCACTCATGACATGATGCAGTGACTGTGTGTTTCTGTAAAGTTTAAATATTTTTAATATATATAGGGAAAGGCGTATTGAAGAATGAGTGGGTGTATAAGTGTCTGTATTGATGATTTAGTAGGTGCGTGACTAACTCTATAAGTGAGTGATTAAACGTATCTTACTGAATGCATGGGTTAGTGACTAAACTGGGTGAATGTCTGAATCCGTCTGTCTGTTGCTGTGTAAGTGGCTGCATGGGTTTGTGAATAGCTACATGAGTGTCTATATGAGTTATTGATTGGTTGTCTGAGTATCTGTATGGGTGCCTGAGTGTTTGTGTGGGTGGGGTGTGTGTGACTCTGTGCATAGATGTGTGAGTGGGTGATTCACTGGGTGGATGGTTTCAAGAGTGCATCTGTGATAGACTGTATGGGTGGGTAAGTGTGGGTATGAGTGTGTTAGTGAGTGAATGTATGTCCCAGTGGTACATGTGTGAGTAACTACATATGTGAAAGGCAGTATATATGTGTGTTGGAGTATATAAATAGCTATAAGCGAGAGTGTGTGATTGTGAGAGTGACTGTATGGATGAGTGTGTACTTGTATCAGTGATTGTATAAGAGCGTAAGAATATGCTAGTATTTGTATGAGTAAGTGAGCTGGTGTGTGTATAACTGTATAGGTGAGTAAATGGCAGTGTGTTTAATTATTTGCATGACTGACTAGGTGTGTGAGTACCTCTATGGATGAGTGGCAGTGTTTGAGTGTCTATATAGGAGTATGAGTGCATATGCTAGTCCTGTACTGAGTGACCGTAAGTATGAGTGACTGTACGGGTGAGTGAGTGGATGTGTGTGTAGACCTAAGAATCAGTGAGTGGGTATGTAGTTATTGGTGTTGGAGTGTCTATGGTTTTGCGAATGGCAGTCTGTAATTTAGAGTGGGTGTATCAAAGGTTATATTAGGGTGTGAGGTGGTGCATCAGATTATCACGTGGATGATGTCATCAGTGATGTCATCAGTGATGTCATTTGAGATGTCATCAGTGATGTCACTGACCATGTCATGAGTGATGTAATATGTGACGTCATCAGCAGTGCATTGCGGGGGCGCGAGTTATAGTTAGCTGAACTAACTATAACGGGGGAATTTCACGGGTTTTGTACGAGTGCAATGTCCAACTAACTATAACTGTCCCTAAAACCTATGGTTTTTTCAGTGAATTTCAAAGGTTTTTTAAATGCAAATTTCTAACTATAACGTGTCTGAAACCTATGGTTTTTTCAGTGAATTTCAAAGGTTTTTTAAATGCTAATTCCTAACTATAACGTGCCTGAAACCTATGGTTTTTTCAGTGAATTTCAAAGGTTTTTTAAATGCTAATTTCTAACTATAACGTGCCTGAAACCTATGGTTTTTTCAGTGAATTTCAAAGGTTTTTTAAATGCTAATTCCTAACTATAACATGTCTGAAACCTATGGTTTTTTTCAGTGAATTTCCAAGGTTTGGTAAATGACAATTTTTAAATGTATTAATTGTTATCTTTATTTTTTTGATACTGATTTTCTACATTTTTTTAAACTATTTATTTTTTAAATTACATTGTAATTACATTATACATTACATTACAAAATATACTTTCTCAGAATGAATTACTTTAGTTTAAATTCTTTGCAAATAGGCAATAGACTTTTAAGTACAGTAGTTACAGTTGTTGCAATGGGCAACACAATTTCAAACAATGCAACATTGAGCTCAATGTGAATTTCTAGTTAAATGCAATTAGTTACTTTATGGATTACTTTTCTAACCACAGGACTGGATCCTAGATTCAGTCCTGGGACATCTCCTGTAAACAGTTGAGTAAAAGCGTTTTGGTTACAATACTGATTTTTAAGGAATATTATTGTATTTTAAAAGTTGACACTTAGAAACTTTTTCACATAGATTCACCAATGTTATCCTATGGGAGGAAATTCACTTAGCAGGTAAGTAGTGTTATCGTTACTTTTTCTTACTCAGTGGTGGATCGTGGATCCAGCACTGGTGCATCTCCTGTAAACAGTTGAAAGAATGCGTTTAAGTCATACAGGCGATTTTTAAGGAATATTTGTAGTTTGTGAAAATCGACACTTTGAAACTTTTCTGCTGAAAACCAGACAATGGATTCCTATGGAAGGAAATACAAGTTACTGGTAAGTACGGTTAGAATTACTTTTCAGGGTCAGTGCTGGGCTAAAAGATGCAGCACTGGGTTCTCTCCTGATAACAGGTGAGTAAATCGGAATTCGCAGTTCGGCTGATTTTAGAGGAATATTATAAAGTTCCAAAACTCCACACTTAGAAGAATTTCCAAGTGAAACCAGTCAATGTTAGCCTATGGAAGGAAATTCAAGTTATTGGTAAGTACAGTTAGAATTACTTTTCAGGATCTGTACTGGGCTGAAAGATGCAGCACTGAGGTCTCTCCTGATAACAGGTGAGTAAATTGGAATTCGTAGTTCAGCTGATTTTAGAGGAATATTATAAAGTTCCAAAACTCCACACTTAGAAGAATTTCCAAGTGAAACCAGTCAATGTTAGCCTATGGAAGGAAATTCAAGTTACTGGTAAGTACGGTTAGAATTACTTTTCAGGATCTGTACTGGGCTGAAAGATGCAGCACTGGGTTCTCTCCTGATAACAGGTGAGTAAATCGGAATTCGTAGTTCGGCTGATTTTAGAGGAATATTATAAAGTTCCAAAACTCCACACTTAGAAGAATTTCCAAGTGAAACCAGTCAATGTTAGCCTATGGAAGGAAATTCAAGTTACTGGTAAGTACGGTTAGAATTACTTTTCAGGATCTGTACTGGGCTGAAAGATGCAGCACTGAGGTCTCTCCTGATAACAGGTGAGTAAATCGGAATTCGTAGTTCGGCTGATTTTAGAGGATTATTTGCGCAATGGTGAAGGAAGGGGGTGGGGCCTGAGGTGACATGTCTGCAAACACGCCCCGTGGCGCGTTTTAAGTTGGGGGATTAAGTCCCCTTGAATCATGAGGGTCCCTGAGGTCCAACTAGCCCACCCTGTACCTCCAGTATGCGCCAGGGAGCTGCGTTGCAGAGAGGTGTTCAGAGGCCACGCCCCTTTTTACACCTCTCTGCAACGCAGCTCTGTGGCGCTTTCTGGACGTACCTGGTGGGCTAGTTGGCCCCCAGGGACCCTCAGGATTGAAGGGGATTTAATTCCCCATCTTAAAACACGCCACGGGGCCTGTTTGCACACATGTCACCTGAAGCCCTGCCCCCTCCCTTCACCACTGTGCAAACGCGCCCCGTGGCACGTTTTAAGTTGGGGGATTAAGTCCCCTTGAATACTGAGGGTCCCTGGAGTCCAACTAGCCCACCACGTACCTCCAAAAAGCGCCACAGAGCTGCGTTGCAGAGAGGTGTAAAAAGGGGCGTGGCCTCTGTACACCTCTCTGCAATGCAGCCCCCTGGCGCATACTGGAGGTTCCTGGTGGGCTAGTTGGCCCCCAGGGACCCCCAGTATTCAAGGGGAATTACTTCCCCTTCTTAAAACGCGCCAGGGGGCGCGTTTGCAGACTGCTGCAGGGAGGGGGCGGGGCCTCCGGCACAATGCCGTTTTTTTTTCTCCTTTTTTTTATGGGAGGGGGCTGCGTGGCCCCCCTTCCCTCAGCCACTTTTGGCCCCGGGGACCCCATCCTCCGGGGCCTGAGTATTTAAAAAAAAAAAAACGGGAAGGGGGCCGCGTGGCCCCCTTTCCCTGGGCCTCTATTGGCCCCGGGGACCCCATCCCCCGGGGCATGCCCTCTTTTTAATTAAAAAATATATATATTTGGAGGGGGGCTGCGTGGCCCCCCTCCTCAGGCCATTTAAGGCCCCGGGGACCCCATCCCCCGGGGCCGGCCTTGCCCTTTTTTTATTTTTTATTTTATTAATTGGGGAGGGGGGCTGCGTGGCCCCTCTCCCGGGCCACTTATGGCCCCGGGGACCCCATCCCCCGGGGCCTGGCCTCTCGTTGGAGACTGTGGGGGGGTCCCCAATCCCCCCACAGTCGCAGCCGGCTCCCCGCCTCCTGCGGGAGCCGGCATTGCTTTTCCACATGGGGAGCAGCTAACATGCTGCTCCCCGTGTGGAAAGCAATTGGTTTGCATTTTGAAAGAGAGAGCAGGTTTCCTGCTCTCTTTCAAAATGCAAACCAAGTTTGCTATGACAGGACGGGAGCCGCAAGGCTCCCGTCCTTTCATAGCAAACTACAGTGTCCCGGGGGTAGGCACCCCGGGACACTGCAGGAGCCGGCCCTGGGGGGTGGTGGTCCCCAGGGCCATCACTGGCTCCAGGAGGGGGGCCGCGCGGCCCCCCTCCCAACTTGTTCAAAGCCCCGGGGAGGTGGCGGTCCCCGGGGCGTGTGGGGGGGCTGGAGCCCCCCACACAGGTTTTTAAAATAAAAATAAAGAAGCACCGGGGGGGTGGCGGTCCCCGGGGCAGCGGGAGGGCAAAGAGCCCTCCCGCCATCATTTTTTAATAAAGCCCCGGGGGGGCCTTGCCCTTTTTTTATTTTTTATTTTTTTAATTGGGGAGGGGGGCTGCGTGGCCCCCTCCCGGGCCACTTATGGCCCCGGGGACCCCATCCCCCGGGGCCTGGCCTCTCGTTGGAGACTGTGGGGGGGTCCCCAATCCCCCACAGTCCCAGCCGGCTCCCCGCCTCCTGCGGGAGCCGGCATTGCTTTTCCACATGGGGAGCAGCTAACATGCTGCTCCCCGTGTGGAAAGCAATTGGTTTGCATTTTGAAAGAGAGAGCAGGTTTCCTGCTCTCTCTTTCAAAATGCAAACCAAGTTTGCTATGACAGGACGGGAGCCACGAGGCTCCCGTCCTTTCATAGCAAACTACAGTGTCCCGGGGATAGGCACCCCGGAACACTGCAGGAGCCGGCCCTGGGGGGTGGTGGTCCCCAGGGCCATCACTGGCTCCAGGAGGGGGGCCGCGCGGCCCCCCTCCCAACTTGTTCAAAGCCCCAGGGAGGTGGCGGTCCCCGGGGCGTGTGGGGGGGCTGGAGCCCCCCCACACAGGTTTTTAGAATAAAAATAAAGAAGCCCCGGGGGGTGACGGTCCCCGGGGCAGCGGGAGGGCAAAGAGCCCTCCCGCCATCATTTTTTAATAAAGCCCCGGGGGGTGGCGGTCCCCGGGGCTTGGGGGGCCTTAGAGGCCCCCCAATAAACAATAAACCGCGAAAGCTTCCAAATTGTTGGGGCGCTCCGGTCCGCTCCTATCCTGAAAGTCTCGGGGTGATTCGTCAAGCGGGGGCCGAGAAAAAAGGGGGGTCCCAAAACGCGTTTTCCCCATTCATTTTTCCATAGGAACCTTTCATCGCAGCTACAGCCCGAACTGCTGAACGGAATTACACCAAATTTGGCAAAGAGGTAGCCCTTGGTTCAGTGTCGTGCCTTTTGCTTAAATGGTATAAATCCGTTCAGTAGTTCCTGAGAAAATCAAAAGTAAAGTCACATATATATCTGGGCGGAGCCTAACCACACATGTCATCGTGAGATCTGATTGGCTGTCAGCACTTCATCCTGGAATTGCTGGCAGCCATCTTGGGACCAATATAAATGATAGTACCCCATTGAAATGCATTGTAGTGAATCAAAGATTTTGAGGGTTACCAAAAGGAGAACTATAAAGGGTGATAACAGACTTTAGTTACATTAGAATTCATTTGTTGATGGTACCATACTAATTTCAGGAATTGTGGTGTGTTCTAAGGTGATTTTACCCTGTGAAAAACCTTCTGCTGGGATATCATGAATCATGTTTGAGAGAAAACTATTTTCACATGCTTGTCCCATAGAGTTTTGGAAGGTGCTCCAGAAGCTAAAATGAGAGCATATTTTCAGTAAATTCACATTATCTTTCTCAGTCATGTGAGAATGAAGTCTGACATTCTCAGTAAAACATGTAAATCCAACAAGGGCAGAGACTGTCAGTTGATTCCTTTGTTTTCTACTGCAGCTTCCCAGAGTGTTCTAAAGAACAACTAGAGTGCTAACAGCCTTAATTATGGCAAAAGTATGGCACACCTGAAGCCATCTTGATTGGAATAAACTGGTAACACTTAAAACATTTAATTTAAAAAGGAACAAAATGATGGGGTTCATTTTGTCATAGAAATTATGGTTAGTGCTGTAGAAAGAAAAATTAGGACATGTTTCAAGTGTGATCTCAAATATCTTCCTGTTATATTTCAACAGGAGCAGCCTGCCAGTTGATGCCTTTGTGTTCTACTGCAGCTTCCCAGAGTGTTCTAAAGAACAACTAGAGCGCTAACAGCCTTACTTATGACAAAATTATGGCACACCTGAAGCCATCTTGATGGGAATAAACCGGTAACACTTAAAACATTTAATTTAAAAAGGAACAAAATGAGGGGTTCTTTTTGAAATAGAAATTATGGTTAGTGCTGCAGAAAGAAAAATTAGGGCATGTTTTAAGTGAGATCTCAAATCCTCTTCTATTTCATTAGAAAATTCTGACATGCAGACTGCAACAATCACTTTCAATACCAGCAGCAGACTTCCAGTTAACTCCCTGGTGAGCAGTAGCTTTACTACAGTGATCTAATGAGCAACTAGAGTGCTAACATTCTGAATTTATGGCAAATGTGAGACACATCTGAATGCCTTCTTGATGGAATCAAAGTAAAAAACTGAAAGCATTTCCTACTGAGGAGACTGCAGTAAATGAGGAAATTAGGAAACTTCATAACAAAGAAGTCTTCCAAGATGCCACCAGTGAAAAAAGAGCCCAAATGTAGCACAAATATTACCCAGATGTAGCCCACATATAGCCCAATCACAAAAGTGTGCAAAACACTTTTTATTTTTAGTTTTTTTGCAGTTTTATGTAGTGCAGACTGGTCAGGTATTGGAGCGTTGCATCTTAAAACATGACCCCCCTACACTACAAAAACACCACTGCACTACCCTAAACCCTAAAACACTACCCCCAGCACAACCCCCTACACTACACAAGCACCTCTGCACTATCCTAAACCCTAAAACACTACCCCCAGCATGACCCCCTACACTACACAAACACCACTGCACTAACCTAAATCCTAAAACACTACCCCCAGCACGACCCCCTACACTACCCAAACACCACTGCACTACCCTAAAACATGACCCCCTACACTACACAAACACCACTGCACTACCCTAAACCCTAAAACACTACCCCCAGCATGACCCCCTACACTACACAAGCACCACTGCACTACCCTAAACCCTAAAACACTACCCCCAGCACGACCCCCTACACTACACAAACACCACTGCACTAACCTAAATCCTAAAACACTACCCCCAGCACGACCCCCTACACTACCCAAACACCACTGCACTACCCTAAAACATGACCCCTACACTACACAAACACCACTGCACTACCCTAAACCCTAAAACACTACCCCCAGCATGACCCCCTACACTATACAAGCACCACTGCACTACCCTAAAACACTACCCCCAGCACGACCCCTACACTACACAAACACCACTGCACTACCCTAAACCCTAAAACACTACCCCCAGCACGACCCCCTACACTACCCAAACACCACTGCACTAACCTAAATCCTAAAACACTACCCCCAGCACGACCCCCTACACTGCCCGAACACCACTGCACTGCCCTAAACCCTGAAACACCAGCCCCTGCACGACCCCCTACACTGCCCGAACACCACTGCACTGCCCTAAACCCTGAAACACCACCCCTAGCACGACCCCCTACACTGCCCGAACACCACTGCACTGCCCTAAACCCTGAAACACCACCCCCTTCACGACCACCTACACTGCCCGAACACTACTGCACTGCCCTAAACCCTGAAACACCACCCCAGCACGACCCCCTACACTGCCTGAACACCACTGCACTGCCCTAAACCCTGAAACACTACCCCCAGCAAGACCCCCTACACTGCCCGAACACCACTGCACTGCCCTAAACCCTGAAACATCACCCCCAGCAAGACCCCCTACACTGCCCGAACACCACTGCCCTAAACCCTGAAACACCACCCCCAGCACGACCCCCTACACTGCCCGAACACCACTGCACTGCCCTAAACCCTGAAACACTACCCCCAGCACGACCCCCTACACTACCCCAACACCACTGCTCTGCCCAAAACCCTGAAACACCACCCCCAGCACGACCCCCTACACTGCCCGAACACCACTGCACTGCCCTAAACCTTGAAACACCAGCCCCAGCATGACCCCCTACACTGCCCGAACACCACTGCACTACCCTAAACCCTGAAACACCAGCCCCAGCACGACCCCCTACACTGCCCAAGCACCTCTGCACTGCCCTAAACCCTGAAACACCAGCCCCAGCACGACCCCCTACACTGCCCGAACACCACTGCACTGCCCTAAACCGTGAAACACCAGCCTCAGCACGACCCCCTACACTGCCCGAACACCACTGCACTGCCCTGAACCCTGAAACACCAGCCCCAGCACGACCCCCTACACTGCCCAAACACCACTGCACTGCCCTAAACCCTGAAACACCAGCCCCAGCATGACCCCCTACACTGCCCGAACACCACTGCACTGCCCTAAACCGTGAAACACCAGCCTCAGCACGACCCCTTACACTGCCTGAACACCACTGCACTGCCCTAAACCCTGAAACACCACCCCCAGCACGACCCCCTACACTGCCCGAACACCACTGCACTGCCCTAAACCCTGAAACACCACCCCCTGCACGACCCCCTACACTGCCCGAACACTACTGCACTGCCCTAAACCCTGAAACACCATCCCCAGCACGACCCCCTACACTGCACGAACACCACTGCACTGCCCTAAACACTGAAACACTACCCCCAGCAAGACCCCCTACACTGCCCGAACACCACTGCACTGCCCTAAACCCTGAAACACCACCCCCAGCGCGACCCCCTACACTGCCCGAACACCACTGCACTGCCCTAAACCCTGAAACACCACCCCCTGCACGACCCCCTACACTGCCCGAAAACTACTGCACTGCCCTAAACCCTGAAACACCATCCCCAGCACGACCCCCTACACTGCACGAACACCACTGCACTGCCCTAAACCCTGAAACACTACCCCCAGCAAGACCCCCTACACTGCCCTAACACCACTGCACCTCCCTAAACCCTGAAACATCACCCCCAGCAAGACCCCCTACACTGCCCGAACACCACTGCCCTAAACCCTGAAACACCACCCCCAGCAAGACCCACTACTCTGCCCGAACACCACTGCACTGCCCTAAACCCTGAAACACCAGCCCCAGCATGACCCCCTACACTGCCCGAACACCACTGCACTGCCCTAAACCCTGAAACACCACCCCCTGCACGACCCCCTACACTGCCCGAACACCACTGCACTGCCCTAAACCCTGAAACACCACCCCCAGCACGACCCCCTACACTGCCCGAACACCACTGCACTGCCCTAAACCCTGAAACAGCAACCCTGCACGACCCCCTACACTGCCCGAACACTACTGCACTGCCCTAAACCCTGAAACACCACCCCCAGCACGACCCCCTACACTGCACGAACACCACTGCACTGCCCTAAACCCTGAAACACTACCCCCAGCAAGACCCCCTACACTGCCCGAACACCACTTCACTGCCCTAAACCCTGAAACATCACCCCCAGCAAGACCCCCTACACTGCCCGAACACCCTCTGCCCTAAACCCTGAAACACCACCCCCAGCAAGACCCCCTACACTGCCCGAACACCACTGCAGTGCCCTAAACCCTGAAACACCACCTCCAGCTAGACCCCTACACTGCCCGAATACCACTGCACTGCCCAAAACCCTGAAACACCAGCCCCAGCACGACCCCCTACACTGCCCGAACACCACTGCACTGCCCTAAACCCTGAAACACCAGCCCCAGCACGACCCCCTACACTGCCCGAACACCACTGCCCTAAACCCTGAAACACCACCCCCAGCACGACGCCCTACACTGCCCGAACACCACTGCACTGCCCTAAACCCTGAAACACCAGCACCAGCACAACCCCGTACACTGCCCGAACACCACTGCACTGCCCTAAACCCTGAAACACCAGCCCCAGCACAACCCCGTACACTGCCCGAACACCACTGCACTGCCCTAAACCCTGAAACACCAGCCCCAGCACGACCGCCTACACTGCCCGAAAACTATTGCACTGCCCTAAACCCTGAAACACCAGCCCCAGCACGACCCCCTATACTGCCCGAACACCACTGCACTGCCCTAAACACTCAAACACCAGCTCCAGCACGACCCCCTACACTGCCCGAACACCACTGCACTGCCCTAAACCCTGAAACACCACCCCCAGAAAGACCCCCTACACTGCCCGAACACCACTGCACTAAACCCTGAAACACCAACCCCAGCAAGACCACCTACACTGGCCGAACACCACTGCACTGCCTTAAACCCTGAAACACCACCCCCTGCACGACCCCCTACACTGCCCAAACACCACTGCACTGCCCTAAACCCTGAAACACCACCCCTCAGCACGACCCCCTACACTGCCCGAACACCACTGCACTGCCCTAAACCCTGAAACACCACCCCCTGCATGACCCCCTACACTGCCGGAACACCACTGCACTGCCCTAAACCCTGAAACATCACCCCCAGCAAGACCCCCTACACTGCCCGAACACCACTGCCCTAAACCCTGAAACACTACCCCCAGCAAGACCCCCTACACTGCCCGAACACCACTGCACTGCCCTAAACCCTGAAACACCACCCCCAGCACGACCCCCTACACTGCCCGAACACCACTGCACTGCCCTAAACCCTGAAACACCAACCCTGCACGACCCCCTACACTGCCCGAACACTACTGCACTGCCCTAAACACTGAAACACCACCCCCAGCACGACCCCCTACACTGCACGAACACAACTGCATTGCCCTAAACCCTGAAACACCAGCCCGAGCACGACCCCCTACACTGCCCGAACACCACTGCACTGACCTAAACCCTGAAACACCGCCCCCTGCACGACCCCCTACACTGCCCGAACACCACTGCACTGCCCTAAACCCTGAAACATCACCCCCAGCACGACCCCCTACACTGCCCGAACACCACTGCACTGCCCTAAACCCTGAAACACCAACCCTGCACGACCCCCTACACTGCCCGAACACTACTGCACTGCCCTAAACCCTGAAACACCACCCCCAGCACGACCCCCTACACTGCACGAACACCACTGCACTGCCCTAAACCCTGAAACACTATCCCGAGCAAGACCCCCTACACTGCCCGAACACCACTGCACTGCCCTAAACCCTGAAACATCACCCCCAGCAAGACCCCCTACACTGCCTGAACACCACTGCCCTTAACCCTGAAACACCACCCCCAGCAAGACCCCCTACACTGCCCGAACACCACTGCACTGCCCTAAACCCTGAAACACCACCCCCAGCAAGACCCCCTACACTGCCCGAACACCACTGCACTGCCCTAAACCCTGAAACACCACCCCCAGCACGACCCCCTACACTGCCCGAACACCACTGCTCTGCCCAAAACCCTGAAACACCAGCCCCAGCACGACCCCCTACACTGCCCGAACACCACTGCACTGCCCTAAACCCTGAAACACCAGCCCCAGCACGACCCCCTACACTGCCCGAACACCACTGCACTGCACTAAACCCTGAAACACCACCCCCAGCACGACGCCCTACACTGCCCGAACACCACTGCACTGCCCTAAACCCTGAAACACCAGCACAACCCCGTACACTGCCCGAACACCACTGCACTGCCCTAAACCCTGAAACACCGGCCCCAGCACGACCCACTATACTGCCCGAACACCACTGCACTGCCCTAAACACTCAAACACCAGCTCCAGCACGACCCCCTACACTGCCCGAACACCACTGCACTGCCCTAAACCCTGAAACACCACCCCCAGAAAGACCCCCTACACTGCCCGAACACCACTGCACTAAACCCTGAAACACCAACCCCAGCAAGACCACCTACACTGGCCGAACACCACTGCACTGCCTTAAACCCTGAAACACCACCCCTGCACGACCCCTACACTGCCCAAACACCACTGCACTGCCCTAAACCCTGAAACACCACCCCTCAGCACGACACCCTACACTGCCCGAACACCACTGCACTGCCCTAAACCCTGAAACACCACCCCCAGCACGACCCCCTACACTGCCCGAACACCACTGCACTGCCCTAAACCCTGAAACACGACCCCTGCATGACCCCCTACACTGCCGGAACACCACTGCACTGCCCTAAACCCTGAAACACCACCCCCAGCACGACCCCCTACACTGCCCTAACACCACTGCACTGCCCTAAACCCTGAAACACCACCCCCAGCAAGACCCCCTACACTGCCCGAACACCACTGCACTGCCCTAAACCCTGAAACACCACCTCCAGCACAACCCCCTACACTGCCTGAACACCATTGCTCTGCCCTAAACCCTGAAACACTAGCCCCAGCACGACCCCCTATACTGCCCGAACACCACTGCACTGCCCTAAACCCTGAAACACCACCGCCAGCACGACCCCCTACACTGCCCGAACACCACTGCACTGCCCTAAACCCTGAAACACCAGCCCCAGCAAGACCCCCTATACTGCCCGAACACCACTGCACTGCCCTAAACCCTGAAACACCACCCCCAGCACGACACCCTACACTGCCCGAACACCACTGCACTGCCCTAAACCCTGAAACACCAGCCCCAGCACAACCCCGTACACTGCCCGAACACCACTGCACTGCCCTAAACCCTGAAACACCAGCCCCAGCACGACCGCCTACACTGCCCGAAAACTATTGCACTGCCCTAAACCCTGAAACACCAGCCCCAGCACGACCCCCTATACTGCCCGAACACCACTGCACTGCCCTAAACCCTGAAACACCACCCCCAGCAAGACCCCCTACACTGCCCGAACACCACTGCACTAAACCCTGAAACACCACCCCCAGCAAGACCACCTACACTGGCCGAACACCACTGCACTGCCTTAAACCCTGAAACACCACCCCCTGCACAACCCCCTACACTGCCCAAACACCACTGCACTGCCCTAAACCCTGAAACACCACCCCTCAGCACGACACCCTACACTGCCCGAACACCACTGCACTGCCCTAAACCCTGAAACACCACCCCCAGCACGACCCCCTACACTGCCTGAACACCACTGCACTGCCCTAAACCCTGAAACACCACCCCCTGCATGACCCCCTACACTGCCCGAACACCACTGCACTGCCCTAAACCCTGAAACACCACCCCCAGCACGACCCCCTTGTGAGAAGTTGGCCTGGCATATGCTGTCCACTAATTATAGTGGGCACCTTGCACCAGTCCAAACAACCCCTTACTGGAGATAGGTTAAAGACAACCTTTATTGAAAGCTATCCTAGTGGTAGCTATGGAGAGCAGCCTTCAGGCTAAGTCTTGAAGGAATGTAAAGCAGCTTGTTTTACCAGTCTATAATCTCTTGAGTGACCAAATGAAAGAGCACCACACCAGGTATATATTCAAAATATATGTATTTATTGCTAAACACACCCCTCTAGTCTCTTTATGAGGCTAGAGTTCGAAGTACACAAGTTATAAGTTATTTAAACACAGCAATAGCACAAATACACGTTTGGGCCCTAGGGGCGTACCAAACCATATACCAATAAAGTGGTATAAGAACCACGACTGAGCTAGACACTAGGCCTAGAGTCTCTAGAAGTGCTTGGACCACAAGGAACCACCCAAGGTAGTGACACAGGGGACCCACGGGGGACGCGTGCAGTGTAAACACACAACCGCGATACGCCGTTAACTTCTATGGAGAAAGTCGCGATCAGGAAATTAAAGAAAGGGGACACTTAAAGAAGGACTTGGAGCAAACCCTTTGAGAACTAGGTCGTTCTAGAGTCTCTACCCACAGGAGCACCGGAGTACTCGTGTTACCTCACCCAGGGAAGCCGGGTGCATAGGTGCCTTTCGGGGTCGGGTTTCGTCGTCGATTTGAATGGCGATCTGCTGCAAAGTGCTGCTGGCGACCAAGTGGAAAGTGTCCGGGTGGATCCAAGAGTGGATCGGAGATCTGAAGAACCTGAAAGCAGAGGGGACAGAGTCTGGGTCACTAGCCAGTGACCAGGAAGGCGATGAGCAGATGCCCACCGATGTCGGGTGCTTCAGGTGCGTTGACGGTCGTCTTGACTCTTCAGCCACGAGGTCCAGGAGGCGTTGCCGGCGACCAGGAGCAGGATTCGGGGTGGTACACAATGTCTGTCGAGTGCTGAGGTGTCGGTGACCGGATTGGACCCAACAAGCCTTGGCAACGGCAAGTCTCGATGAAAGTGAAGATCGTCGATGATGCAGAGTAGCAAGGTCTGAGGAACTCACCCAGCAAGGGTAAGTGAGGGCAAGCCTGGAGCAACCAGGGAGCCCAAGAAGAAAAGGATTGGCCTTCGAGAAGGGCTACTAGCCAACGGGCTAGCGACCGCAAAGGAGCCTCGAGACGTCGCACGTGGAGCTGGCTCACAGGACACTCGTGGAGTGGAGGCCAGTGATCTTCGGTGCAGTTGGTGCTGGAGGCTGGGGCTACTCGGAGCCCAAAGCATGACTTCGTGGGAGACCCAGAAGAGGATGCACTTGCAAATGTGCTCGGTGTCCAGGGGTCACGGTTCCACATTACCCACGACAGCTATGGGCCTCAGCTTTGCTGGGGACTCAGGGCAGCCTAAGCGAAGTCTGGAAATCCACCTCTGGTGATGCAAAGACTTCGGCGTCCAACGGGAGCTTCAGAAATGCAGACCGGACAATTGCTTCTTTGGTGCCTGCCAAGCAGGGGAGTCACTCCTTGACCCCAAGGGAGATTCTTCAGTCCTCTAATCTTGTAGTAGAGCGTCGAAGGTCCAGGATTCAGTGTCAGAGTTTCATCCAGGGATAATCTAAAGTCCTAAGGACTGGGTTCCTATACTTATACTAAGTTTAGGGGTTGGACTACTCTGTGGCCCCACCTATGGGTGGGTCAGGGCAGAGGGGTGGCTACACCCTTTCCCTTTGTCCAGTTCGCGCCAAAGCAGGGGCTGGAAGCCCCTGATCCGGTTTGAACTGGGGTATGCACAGGGACACCAAATGTGCCCCCAGTGCAGGACTTCAAAGCACCCAGAGGGTGCTCCCGCCCAGCCCCAATACACATTATCCTGTCTGGGGAGGTGGTCACACCTCCCTGCAACAGGAAACCTATTGTCCAGGCCTCCCCTGCCGGAGTTTCATCCGGCAGCAGGAGGCCAGACTTGTGTCTGTGGCAGCAGCATCCATTTTGTGATGCCAGGGCTTTAGAAAGAAGTTACCGGGCAAGCCAGAGTTAACATGTCTTTCCCTCTAGAAGGGTGGAATGCTACCCCCGCCGCCAGAATTGGCGGGGGGGTAGTATTCCAAGATGTTTGACACCAAACACGACATGTTTTGGTGCAGCCATCCCAAAGTTAGCATTTAACGCGAGGTTATATTGCGCTTAAGAGTATATGGTCAGGCTGCACTACAAACAGCATCAGAGAAGGGTCTCCGAACGCTGCAGAGGGGCCCTGCTCATGCAGGGGCACCCTCTCACATAGGAACCATGCACTCTGCCTTCAGGATTGATAAGGCCTGCCATAGGAGTGACTTATAGGTTCATATGTGTGTATGTATGTAGTGATATAGGTAGCCTATATCACTGTAAGGGGTGCATGCACCACCTTACCCAGGCTGCAGTAGCAGACCTGTGGTGTCAGCTTGGATGGCCCTCCAGGGGTGGCATAATATATGCTGCAGCCCCTGGCAGGCCTCTGAGGTACCTATGCCCTGGGTACATAGTATACCATATACTAGGGACTTATAAGGGCACTCCAGATTCCAATCAGAGATGTGCCTAAGGCACATGGAAACCATTTTAAAGAGGAAGCAGCTAGGCTGGGGTTCTGATTAGCAGGGCCCCAGCCAGACTAAGGTCGAAAAACAGTGAAGCATCAGCAAAAAGTGGGGGTACCCATGTGAAGCAGATCCTACTCTCCTACACCCCTACACTGCCCTAACACCACTGCACTGCCCTAAACCCTGAAACATCACCCCCAGCAAGACCCCCTACTCTGCCTGAACACCACTGCCCTAAACCCTGAAACACCACCCCCAGCAAGACCCCCTACACTGCCCGAACACCACTGCACTGCCCTAAACCCTGAAACACCACCTCCAGCACAACCCCCTACACTGCATGAACACCATTGCTCTGCCCTAAACCCTGAAACACTAGCCCCAGCACGACCCCCTACACTGCCCGAACACCACTGCACTGCCCTAAACCCTGAAACACCACCCCCAGCACGACCCCCTACGCTGCCCGAACACCACTGCACTGCCCTAAACCCTGAAACACCAGCCCCAGCAAGACCCCCTACACTGCCCGAACACCACTGCACTGCCCTAGACTCTGAAACACCAGCCCCAGCTTGACCCCCTACACTGCCCGAACACCACTGCACTGCCCTAAACCCTGAAACACCAGCCCCAGCATGACCCCCTACACTGCCCGAACACCACTGCACTGCCCTAAACCCTGAAACACCAGCCCCAGTATGACCACCTACACTGCCCGAACACCACTGCACTGCCCTAAACCCTGAAACACCAGCCCTAGCACAACCCCCTACACTGCCCGACCACCACTGTACTGCCCTAAACCCTGAAGCACCAGCCCCAGCACGACCCCCTACACTGCCCGAACACCACTGCACTGCCCTAAACCCTGAAACACCACCCCCTGCACGACCCCCTACACTGCCTGAACACCACTGCACTGCCCTAAACCCTGAAACACCACCCCCTGCACCACCCCCTACTCTGCCCGAACACCACTGCACTGCCCTAAACCCTGAAACACCACCCCTGCACCGCCCCCTACACTGCCCGAACACCACTGCACTGCCCTAAACCCTGAAACACCACCCCCAGCACGCACCCCTTTACTGCTCGAACACCACTGCACTGCCCCAAACCCTGAAACACCACCCCCAGCACGACCCCCTACACTGCCCGAACACCACTGCCCTAAACCCTGAAACACAACCCCTGCACGACCCCCTACACTGCCCGAACACCACTGCACTGCTCTAAACCCTGAAACACCACCCCCTGCACGACCCCTACACTGCCCGAACACCACTGCACTGCCCTAAACCCTGAAACACCACCCCCAGCACAACCCCCTACACTGCCCGAACACCACTGCACTGCCCTAAACCCTAAAACACCACCCCCAGCACGACCCCCTACACTGCCCGAACACCACTGCACTGCCCTAAACCCTAGAACACTACCCCCAGCATGACCCCCTACACTACCCGAACACCACTGCACTACCCTAAACCCTAAAATACTCCCCCAGCACGACCCCCTACACTACCCGAACATGACTTCACTGCCCTAAACCCCAAAACACTCCCCCAGCACGACCCCCTACACTACCCGAACACCATGCACTGCCCTAAACCCTAAAACACTCTCCCCAGCACGACCCCCTACACTACCTAAACACCACTGCACTGCCCTAAACCCTAAAACACTACCCCCCGCATGACCCCCTACACTACCCAAACACCAATGCACTACCCTAATCCCTAAAACACTACCCCCCGCACGACCCCCTACACTACCCAAAGACCACTGCACTACCCTAAACTCTAAAACACTACCCCCGCACGACTCCCTACACTACCCAAAGACCACTGCACTACACTAAACCCTAAAACACGACCTCCTACACTACACAAACACCACTGCACTACCCTAAACCCTAAAACACTACCCCCAGCAGTACCCCCTACGCTACCCAAACACCACTGCACTACCCTAAACCCTAAAACACTACCCCCAGCAGTATCCCCTACACTACCCAAACACCATTGCACTACCCTAAACCCTAAAACACTACCCCCAGCAGTACCCCTACACTACCCAAACACCACTGCACTACCCTAAATCACTACGCGCAGCACGACCCCCTACACTACCCAAACACCACTGCACTACCCTAAACCCTAAAACACTACCCCCAGCACGACCCCCTACACTACCCAAACACCACTGCACTACCCTAAACCCTAAAACACTCCCCCAGCACGACTCCCTACACTACCCAAACACCACTGCAGTACCCTAAACCCTAAATCTACCCCCATCATGACCCCCTACACTACACAAACACCACTGCACTACCCTAAACCCTAAAACACTACCCCCAGCACGACCCTCTTCACTACCTAAACACAACTGCACAATTTGTTACAGGCGTTGCAACGCAGGCCTGTGGTGCTTACTGGAAGTACCTGGTGGGCTAGTTGGGCCCCAGGGACCCTCAGGATTCAAGGTGACCTAATACCCCAACTTAAAACGCTCCACGGGGCGCGTTTGCACAGTGGTGAAGGGAGGGGGCGGGGCCTCAGGTGACATGTGCGCAAACACGCCCTGTGGTGCGTTTTAAGTTGGGGAATTAATTCCCTTTCAATCCTGGGGGCCAACTAGCCCACCAGGTACCTTCAGTAAGCACAACAGAGTTGCGTTGCAGAGAGGTGAAAAAAGGTGCGTGGCCTCGGAACGCCTCTCTGCAACTCAGCTCTGTGGTCCTAACTGTAGGTACCTGGGGGCAAGCTGGGCCCCAGGGACCCTCAGGATTCAAGGGGACTTAATCCCGCAACTTAAAACGCGCCACGGGGCGCGTTTGCACACATGTCACCTCAGGCCCCCTCCCTTCACCACTGTGCAAACGCGCCCTGTAGCGCGTTTTAAGAGGTAGTTTTAATCCCCCTGCCCTATTATGTACTAGGGACTTGCAGAGGAGGTCATGCTAATCACAGGGGTACCCCAACGCATAGTGTTCCCTAGTGTATGCAGGTGTTTTCACTGTATTCTAAGTGTCTTTTAGCATAGCACTGGCTCTGGTTAGTCAGAGTCAGTTACCACCAGTACCCGTCTGAAAACGTTGTGGGCACAGGATGATTTTGCAACAAGGCCTCTTCCTGATCCTCTGTTGGTTCTTTCTGCACATCTTTTGCTTCTTTCTGTGCGTTTTTTCTTCTTTCTTCACATGTCCTACCTCTGTTGGCATAGTTAGAAACTAGTATTTAAAAAACCTTTGAAATTCACTTAAAAAATCATAGGTTTCAGGCACGTTATAGTTAGAAATTAGCATTTAAAAAATCTTTGAAATTCACTGAAAAAACCATAGGTTTTAGGGACAGTTATAGTTAGTTGGACATTTCACTCGTACAAAACCATAGAAATTCCCCAGTTATATTTAGTTCAGCTAACTATAACTCGCGCCCCGCAATGCACTGCTGATGACGTCACATATTACATCACTCATGACATGGTCAGTGACATCACTGATGACATCACTGATGACATCTCAAATGACATCACTGATGACATCATCCATGTGATAATTTCATGCATCTTCTCACACCCTAATATAACTTTTGATACACCCACTCTAAATTATAGACTGCCATTCTCAAAACCATAGACACTCCAACACCAAAAACTACATACCCACTCACTGATTCTTAGGTCTACACACACATCCACTCACTCACCCGTACAGTCACTCATACTTACAGTCACTCAGTACAGGACTATCATATGCACTCATACACCTATATAAACACTCACACACCGCCACTCATCCATAGAGGTACTCACACACCTAGTCAGTCATGCAAAAAATTAATCACACACCCATTTACTCACCTTTACAGTTATACACACACCAGCTCACTTACTCATACAAATACTAGCACATTCTTACGCTCTTATACAATAACTGATACAAGCACACACGCATCCATACAGCCACTCTCACAATCACACACTCTCACTTATAGCCATTTAAATACTCTAACACACATATATACTGCCTTTTACGTATGTAGTTACTCGCACATGTACCACTGAGATATACATTCACTCACTAACACACCCATACACACACTCACCCACCCAAGCAGTCCATCACAGATGCACTCTTGAAATCATGCACCCAGTGAATCACCCACTCACACATCTATGTATAGAGTCACACACACCCCACCCACACAAACACTCTGGCAGCCATACAGATACTCAGAGAACCAATCAATAACCCATATAGACACTCATGTAGCTATTCGCAAATCCATGCATCCACTTACACACCAACAAACAGACGGATACAGACATTCACACAGTTTAGTCACTAACCCATGCATTCAGTAAGATACGTTTAATCACTCACTTGTAGAGTCAGTCACGCACGTACTAAATCATCCATTCAGAAACTTATACACCCACTCATTCTTCAATACGCCTTTCCCTATATATATTAAACATATTTAAACTTTACAGAAACACACAGTCACTGAATGATGTCATCAGTGATGTCATCAGTGATGTCATTTGAGATGTCATCAGTGATGTCACTGACCATGTCATGAGTGATGTAATATGTGACGTCATCAGCAGTGCATTGTGGGGCGCGAGTTATAGTTAGCTGAACTAACTATAACGGGGAATTTCTATGGTTTTGTACGAGTGAAATGTCCAACTAACTATAACTGTCCCTAAAACCTATGGTTTTTTCAGTGAATATATATATATATATATATATATTATCTACTGGCGGTCGCCAGTAGATAGTTATAGTTAGGACCTATTTTCCATAGGAAATCCGCAACATTCTATTTGAAATAACGTTGGCGCCGGTTGACAAATCTTCGCGAAAGTTTCCAACTTGTTGGGGCGCTCCGGTCCGCTCCTATCCTGAAAGTCTCGGGGTGATTTGTCAAGCGGGGACCGAGAAAAAAGGGGGTTCCCAAAACGTGTTTTCCCCATTCATTTTTCCATAGGAACCTTTAGTCGCAGCTACAGCCCGAACTGCTGAACGGAATTACACCAAATTTGGGAAAGAGGTAGCCCTTGGTTCAGTGTTGTGCCTTTTGCTTAAATGGTGTAAATCCGTTCAGTAGTTCCTGAGAAAATCAAAAGTAAAATCACATATATATCTGGGCGGAGCCTAACCACACATGTCATCGTGAGATCTGATTGGCTGTCAGCACTTCATCCTGGAATTGCTGGCAGCCATCTTGGGACCAATATAAATATAGTACCCCATTGAAATGCATTGTAGTGAATCAAAGATTTTGAGGGTTACCAAAAGGAGAACTATAAAGGGTGATAACAGACATTAGTTACATTAGAATTCATTTGTTGATGGTACCATACTAATTTCAGGAATTGTGGTGTGTTCTAAGGTGATTTTACCCTGTGAAAAACCTTCTGCTGGGATATCATGAATCATGTTTGAGAGAAAACTATTTTCACATGCTTGTCCCATAGAGTTTTGGAAGGTGCTCTAGAAGCTAAAATGAGAGCATATTTTCTGTAAATTCATATTATCTTTCTCAGTCATGTGAGAATGAAGTCTGACATTCTCAGTAAAACATGTACATCCAACAAGGGCAGAGACTGTCAGTTGATTCCTTTGTGTTCTACTGCAGCTTCCCAGAGTGTTCTAAAGAACAACTAGAGTGCTAACAGCCTTACTTATGACAAAAGTATGGCACACCTGAAGCCATCTTGATTGGAATAAACTGGTAACACTTAAAACATTTAATTTAAAAAGGAACAAAATGATGGGGTTCATTTTGTCATAGAAATTATGGTTAGTGCTGTAGAAAGAAAAATTAGGACATGTTTCAAGTGTGATCTCAAATATCTTCCTGTTATATTTCAACAGGATTAGCCTGCCTTTTGATGCCTTTGTGTTCTACTGCAGCTTCCCAGAGTGTTCTAAAGAACATCTAGAGCGCTAACAGCCTTACTTATGACAAAAGTATGGCACACCTGAAGCCATCTTGATTGGAATAAACCGGTAACACTTAAAACATTTAATTTAAAAAGGAACAAAATGAGGGGGTTCTTTTTGAAATAGAAATTATGGTTAGTGCTGCAGAAAGAAAAATTAGGGCATGTTTTAAGTGAGATCTCAAATCCTCTTCTATTTCATTAGAAAATTCTGACATGCAGACTGAAACAATCACTTTCAATACCAGCAGCAGACTTCCAGTTAACTCCCTGGTGAGCAGTAGCTTTACTACATGTAGGAGAGTAGGATCTGCTTCACATGGATACCCCCACTTTTTGCTGATGCTTCACTGGTTTTCGACATTAGTCTGGCTGGGGCCCTGCTAATCAGAACTCCAGCCTAGCTTCTTCCTCTCTAAAATGGTTTCCATGTGCCTTAGGCACATCACTGATTGGAATCTGGAGTGCCCTTATAAGTCCCTAGTATATTGTATACTATGTACCAAGGGCATAGGTACCTCAGAGGCCTACCAGGGGCTGCAGCATGTATTATGCCACCCCTGGAAGGCCACCCAAACTGACACCACAGGTCTGCTACTGCAGCCTGGGTAAGGTGGTGCATGCACCCCTTACTGTGATATAGGTTACCTATATCACTAAATACATACACACATATAAACCTATAAGTCACTCCTAAGGCAGGCCTTATCAATCCTAAAGGCAGAGTGCATGGTTCCTATGTGAGAGGGTGCCCCTGCATGAGCAGGGCCCCTCTGCAGCGTTCGGAGACCCTTCTCTGATGCTGTTTGTAGTGCAGCCTGACCATATACTCTTAAGCGCATTATAACCTCGCGTTAAATGCTAACTTTGGAATGGCTGCACCTAAACATGTCGTGTTTGGTGTCAAACATCTTGGAATACTACCCCCCGCCAATTCTGGTGGCGGGGGTAGCATTCCACCCTTCTAGAGGGAAAGACATGTTAACTCTGACTAGCCCGGTAACGTCTTTCCAAAGCCCTGGCATCACAAAATGGATGCTGCTGCCACAGACACGAGTCTGGCCTCCTGCTGCTGGACGAAACTCCGGCAGGGGAGGCCTGGACAATAGGTTTCCTGTCCCAGGGAGGTGTGACCACCTCCCCAGACAGGATAATGTGTATTGGGGCTGGGCGGGAGCACCATCTGTGTGCTTTGAAGTCCTGCACTGGGGGCACATTTGGTGTCCCTAGTGCATACCCCAGTTCAAACCGGATCAGGGGCTTCCAGCCCCTGCTTTGGCGCGAACTGGACAAAGGGAAAGGGGTGTAGCCACCCCTCTGCCCTGACCCACCCATAGGTGGGGCCACAGAGTAGTCCAACCCCTATCCTTAGTATAAGTATAGGAACCCAGTCCTTAGGACTTTAGATTATCCCTGGACGAAACTCTGAAACTGAATCCTGGACCTTCAACGCTCTACTCACGATTAGAGGACAGAAGAATCTCCCTTGGGGTCAAGGAGTGACTCCCTGCTTGGCAGGCACCAAAGAAGCATCTGTCCGGTTTGCATTTCTGAAGCTCCTGTCGGACGCCGAAGTCATCGCATCACCAGAGGTGGATTCTCAGACTTCCCCGAGGCTACCCTGAGTCCCCAGAAAAGCTGAGGACCGTGGCTATCGTGGGTGACTTGAGACCGTGACCCCTGGACACCAAGCACATTTGCAAGTGCATCCTCTTCTGGGTCTCCCAAGAAGTCGTGCTTTGGGCTCCGAGTAGCCCTAGCCTCCAGCACCATCTGCACCGAAGATCACTGGCCCCCACTCCACGAGTGTCCTGTGAGCCAGATCCACGTGCGGCGTCACGAGGCTCCCTCGCGGTCGCTAGCCCATTGGCTAGTAGCCCTTAACGAAGGCCAATCTTTTTCTAACTTGGCATCCTGGTTGGTCCAGGCCTGCCCTCACTTACCCTCGCTGGGTGAGTTCCCCAGACCTTGCTGGTCTGCACCATCGACGATCTTCCTCTGCATCGAGACTTGCCGTTGCCAAGGCTTGTTGGGTCCAATCCGGTCGCCGACACCTCAGCACTCGACAGACATCGTGTACCAGCCCGAATCCTGCTCCTGGTTGCCGACAACGCCTCCTGGACCTCGTGGCTGAAGAGTCAAGACGACCGTCAACGCACCTGAAGCACTCGACATCGGTGGGCATCTGTCCATCGCCTTCCTGGTCACTGGCTAGTGACCCAGACTCTGTCCCCCTGCTTTCAGGTTCTTCAGAACTCCGATCCACTCTTGGATCCACCCGGACACTTTTCACTTGGTCGCCAGCAGCACTTTGCAGCAGATCGCCATTCAAATCGACGACGAAACCCGACCCCGAAAGGCACCTATGCACCCGGCTTCCCTGGGTGAGGTAACACGAGTACTCCGGTGCTCCCGTGGGTAGAGACTCTTCAAAGTCCTAGATCTCAAAGGGTTTGGTCCAAGTCCTCTTTAAGTGTCCCTTTCTCTAATTTCCCGATCACGACTTTCTCCATAGAAGTCAACGGCGTATCGCGGTTGTGTATTTACACTGCACGCTGTCTCCCGTGGGTCCCCTGTGTCACTACCTTGGGTGGTTCCTTGTGGTCCAAGCACTTCTAGAGGCTCTAGGCCTAGTGTCTAGTTCAGTCGTGGTTCTTATACCACTTTATTGGTATATGGTTTGGTACGCCCCTAGGGCCCAAACGTGTATTTGTGCTATTACTGTGTTTAAATAACTTCTAACTTATGTATTTCGAACTCTAGCCTCATAAAGAGACTAGAGGGGTGTGTTTAGCAATAAATACATATATTTTGAATATATACCTGGTGTGGTGCTCTTTCATTTGATCACTCAAGAGATTATAGACTGGTAAAACAAGCTGCTTTACATTCCTTCAAGACTTAGCCTGAAGGCTGCTCTCCATAGCTACCACTAGGATAGCTTTCAATAAGGTTGTCTTTAACCTATCTCCAATAAGGGGTTGTTTGGACTGGTGCAAGGTGCCCACTATAATTAGTGGACAGCATATACCAGGCCAACTTCTCACACTACAGTGATTGTAGGAAGGTGGAATCTGACTATATGGTTGCCCCCACTTTTTTTATGGTGTTTTGCTGGTTTATGACTTAGTTGGACTGGGATCCTGCTATTCAGGGCCCCAGTCTATCTGCTTTCTCTGTAAAAAGGTTTCCATGTGCCTTAGGCACATCTCTGATTGGAATCTGGAGTGCCCTTATAAGTCCCTAGTATATGGTATACTATGTACCAAGGGCATAGGTACCTCAGAGGCCTACCAGGGGCTGCAGCATGTATTATGCCAGCCCTGGAAGGCCATCCAAACTGACACCACAGGTCTGCTACTGCAGCCTGGGTAAGGTGGTGCATGCACTCCTTACTGTGATATAGGTTACCTATATCACTAAATCCATACACACATATAAACCTATAAGTCACTCCTAAGGCAGGCCTTATCAATCCTAAAGGCAGAGTGCATGGTTCCTATGTGAGAGTGTGCCCCTGCATGAGCAGGGCCCCTCTGCAGCGTTCGGAGACCATCTCTGATGCTGTTTGTAGTGCAGCCTGACCATATACTCTTAAGCGCATTATATCCTCGCGGTAAAATGCTAACTTTGGAATGGCTGCACCTAAACATGTCGTGTTTGGTGTCAAACATCTTGGAATACTACCCCCCGCCAATTCTGGCGGCGGGGGTAGCATTCCACCCTTCTAGAGGGAAAGACATGTTAACTCTGACTAACCCTGTAACTTCTCTCCAAAGCCCTGGCATCACAAAATGGATGCTGCTGCCACAGACACGAGTCTGGCCTCCTGCTGCTGGACGAAACTCCGGCAGGGGAGGCCTGGACAATAGGTTTCCTGTCCCAGGGAGGTGTGACCACCTCCCCAGACAGGATAATGTGTATTGGGGCTGGGCGGGAGCACC
Source organism: Calotriton arnoldi (assembly GCA_963921515.1). NCBI lineage: Eukaryota > Metazoa > Chordata > Amphibia > Caudata > Salamandridae > Calotriton > Calotriton arnoldi. The sequence continues at coordinate 52,509 of CAWUFW010020489.1, forward strand.
ATCTGTGTGCTTTGAAGTCCTGCACTGGGGGCACATTTGGTGTCCCTAGGCATACCCCAGTTCAAACCGGATCAGGGGCTTCCAGCCCCTGCTTTGGTGCGAACTGGACAAAGGGAAAGGGGTGTAGCCACCCCTCTGCCCTGACCCACCCATAGGTGGGGCCACAGAGTAGTTCAACCCCTATCTTTAGTATAAAGATAGGAACCCAGTCCTTAGGACTTTAGATTATCCCTGGACGAAACTCTGAAACAGAATCCTGGACCTTCGACGCTCTACTCACGATTAGAGGACAGAAGAATCTCCCTTGGGGTCAAGGAGTGACTCCCCTGCTTGGCAGGCACCAAAGAAGCATCAGTCCGGTTCGCATTTCTGAAGCTCCTGCCGGACGCCGAAGTCTTCGCATCACCAGAGGTGGATTCTCAGACTTCCCCGAGGCTACCCTGAGTCCCCAGCAAAGCTGAGGCCCGTGGCTATTGTGGGTGACTTGAGACCGTGACCCCTGGACACCGAGCACATTTGCAAGTGCATCATCTTCTGGGTCTCCCAAGAAGTCGTGCTTTGGGCTCCGAGTAGCCCTAGCCTCCAGCACCACCTGCACCGAAGATCACTGGCCCCCACTCCACGAGTGTCCTGTAAGCCAGCTCCACGTGCGGCGTCATGAGGCTCCTTTGCGGTCGCTAGCCCGTTGGGTAGTAGCCCTTAACGAAGGCCAATCTTTTCCTAACTTGGCATCCTGGTTGCTCCAGGCCTGCCCTCACTTACCTTCGCTGGGTGAGTTCCCCAGACCTTGCTGGTCTGCACCATCGACGATCTTCCTCTGCATCGAGACGTGCCGTTGCCAAGGCTTGTTGGGTCCAATCCGGTCACCGACACCTCAGCACTCGACAGACATCGTGTACCAGCCTGAATCCTGCTCCTGGTCGCCGACAACGCCTCCTGGACCTCGTGGCTGAAGAGACAAGACGACCGTCAATGCACCTGAAGCACTCGACATCAGTGGGCATCGGTCCATCGCCTTCCTGGTCACTGGCTAGTGACCCAGACTCTGTCCCCTCTGCTTTCAGGTTCTTCAGAACTCCGATCCACTCTTGGATCCACCCGGACACTTTTCTCTTGCCGCCAGCACTTTGCAGCAGATCGCCATTCGAATCGACGACGAAACCCGACCCCGAAAGGCACCTATGCACCCGGCTTCCTGGGTGAGGTAACACGAGTACTCCGGTGCTCCCGTGGGTAGAGACTCTTCAAAGTCCTAGATCTCAAAGGGTTTTGTCCTAGTCCTCTTTTAAGTGTCCCTTTTCTCTAATTTCCCGATCCCGACTTTCTCCATAGAAGTCAACGGCGTATCGCGGTTGTGTATTTACACTGCACGCTGTCTCCCGTAGGTCCCCTGTGTCACTACCTTGGGTGGTTCCTTGTGGTCCAAGCACTTCTAGAGGCTCTAGGCCTAGTGTCTAGTTCAGTCGTGGTTCGCATACCACTTTATTGGTATATGGTTTGGTACGCCCCTAGGGCCCAAACGTGTATTTGTGCTATTACTGTGATTTGATAACTTATAACTTATGTATTTCGAACTCTAGCCTCATAAAGAGACTAGAGGGGTGTGTTTAGCAATAAATACATATATTTTGAATATATACCTGGTGTGGTGCTCTTTCATTTGGTCACTCAAGAGATTATAGACTGGTAAAACAAGCTGCTTTACATTCCTTCAAGACTTAGCCTGAAGGCTGCTCTCCATAGCTACCACTAGGATAGCTTTCAATAAGGTTGTCTTTAACCTATCTCCAATAAGGGGTTGTTTGGACTGGTGCAAGGTGCCCACTATAATTAGTGGACAGCATATGCCAGGCCAACTTCTCACAGTGATCTAATGAGCCACTAGAGTGCTAACATTCTGAATTTATGGCAAATGTGAGACACATCTGAATGCCTTCTTGATGGAATCAAAGTAAAAACTGAAAGCATTTCCTACTGAGGAGACTGCAGTAAATGAGGAAATTAGGAAACTTCATAACAAAGAAGTCTTCCAAGATGGCCACCAGTGAAAAAAGAGCCCAAATGTAGCACAAATATTACCCAGATGTAGACCACATATAGCCCAATGACAAAAGTGTGCAAAACACTTTTTATTTTTAGTTTTTTTGCAGTTTTATGTAGTGCAGACTGGTCAGGTATTGGAGCGTTGCATCTTAAAACATGACCCCCTACACTACAAAAACACCACTGCACTACCCTAAACCCTAAAACACTACCCCCAGCACGACCCCCTACACTACACAAGCACCACTGCACTATCCTAAACCCTAAAACACTACCCCCAGCATGACCCCCTACACTACACAAACACCACTGCACTTCCCTAAATGCTAAAACACTACTCAAACACGACCCCCAACACTATACAAACACCACTGCCGTACCCTAAACCCTAATACACTACCCCCATCACGACCCCCTACACTACCCAAACACCACTGCACTACCCTAAAACATGACCCCCTACACTACACAAACACCACTGCACTACCCTAAACCCTAAAACACTACCCCCAGCACGACCCCCTACACTGCCCGAACACCACTGCACTGCCCTAAACCCTGAAACACCAGCCCCTGCACGACCCCCTACACTTCCCGAACACTACTGCACTGCCCTAAACCCTGAAACACCACCCCTAGCATGACCCCCTACACTGCCCGAACACCACTCCACTGCCCTAAACCCTGAAACACTGTCAAAATATAAAGGAGGTACCCTAATACTTGGAAAAGGGATGGGTATCTGAACGTAAAACACAAAAGTTCCCATTTCCTCTGTTAATTGTGAGGTTTATATCAAACTAGTACTAAATCCAATTGACAGGCACTACTATTCACTCTGTGATGTATAACAAAGCATTCAAAAAGAAAGATTTGCCAGGTCGCTAAATCACACATTCTTATACACACAAAATAAAAACATTTATATTCAAATAAAAAATTCTTATGTGCAGTAGTGCCTGTCAATTGGATTTAATACTAGTTGGATCTAAACCTCAAAATTAGCAGAGGAAAAGGGAACTTTTGTGTTTTACGTCTAAACCCTGAAACACCACCCCCTTCACGACCCCCTACACTGCCCGAACACCACTGCACTGCCCTAAAGCCTGAAACACCACCCCCAGCACGACCCCCTACACTGCCCGAACACCACTGCACTGCCCTAAACCCTGAAACATCACCCCCAGCAAGACCCCCTACACTGCCCGAACACCACTGCCCTAAACCCTGAAACACCACCCCCAGCACGACCCCCTACACTGCCCGAACACCACTGCACTGCCCTAAACCTTGAAACACCAGCCCCAGCACGACCCCCTACACTGCCCGAACACCACTGCACTACCCTAAACCCTGAAACACCACCCCCAGCACGACCCCCTACACTGCCCGAGCACCACTGCACTGCCCTAAACCCTGAAACACCAGCCCCAGCACGACCCCCTACACTGCCCGAACACCACTGCACTGCCCTAAACCCTGAAACACCAGCCCCAGCACGACCGCCTACACTGCCCGAACACCACTGCACTGCCCTAAACTCTGAAACACCAGCCCCAGCACGACCCCCTACACTGCCCGAACACCACTGCACTGCCCTAAACCGTGAAACACCAGCCTCAGCACGACCCCCTACACTGCCTGAACACCACTGCACTGCCCTGAACCCTGAAACACCATCCCCAGCACGACTCCCTACACTGCACGAACACCAGTGCACTGCCCTAAACCCTGAAACACTACCCCCAGCAAGACCCCCTACACTGCCCGAACCCACTGCACTGCCCTAAACCCTGAAACATCACACCAAGCAAGACCCCCTACGCTGCCCGAACACCACTGCCCTAAACCCTGAAACACCACCCCCAGCAAGACCCCCTACACTGCCCGAACACCACTGCACTGCCCTAAACCCTGAAACACCACCCCCTGCACGACCCCCTACACTGCCCGAACACCACTGCACTGCCCTAAACCCTGAAACACCACCCCCAGCACGACCCCCTACACTGCCCGAACACCACTGCACTGCCCTAAACCCTGAAACACCACCCCCTGCACGACCCCCTACACTGCCCGAACACCACTGCACTGCCCTAAACCCTGAAACACCACCCCCAGCACGACCCCTCCACTGCACGAACACCACTGCACTGCCCTAAACCCTGAAACACTACCCCCAGCAAGACCCCCTACACTGCCCAAACACCACTGCACTGCCCTAAACCCTGAAACACTACCCCCAGCAAGACCCCCTACACTGCCCAAACACCACTGCACTGCCCTAAACCCTGAAACACCAGCCCCAGCACGACTGCCTACACTGCCCGAAAACCATTGCACTGCCCTAAACCCTAAAACACCAGCCCCAGCATGACCCCCTACACTGCCCGAACACCACTGCACTGCCCTAAACCCTCAAACACCAGCCCCAGCACGACCCCCTACACTGCCCGAACACCACTGCACTGCCCTAAACCCTGAAACACCAGCCCCTGCAAGACCCCCTACACTGCCCGAACACCACTGCACTGCCCTAAACCCGGAAACACCACCCCCAGCAAGACCCCCTACACTGCCCGAACACCAGTGCACTAACCCCTGAAACACCACCCCCAGCAAGACCACCTACACTGCCCGAACACCACTGCACTGCCCTAAACCCTGAAACACCACCCCCTGCACGACCCCTACACTGCCCAAACACCACTGCACTGCCCTAAACCCTGAAACACCACCCCCTGCACGACCCCCTACACTGCCCGAACACCACTGCACTGCCCTAAACCCTGAAACACCACCCCCAGCACGACCCCCTACACTGCTCAAACACCGCTGCACTGCCCTACACCCTGAAACACCACCCCCTGCATGATCCCCTACACTGCCCGAACACCACTGCACTGCCCTAAACCCTGAAACACCACCCCCAGCACGACCCCCTACACTGCCCGAACACCACTGCACTAAACCCTGAAACACCACCCCCAGCAAGACCACCTACACTGGCCGAACACCACTGCACTGCCCTAAACCCTGAAACACCACCCCTGCACGACCCCCTACACTGCCCAAACACCACTGCACTGCCCTAAACCCCGAAACACCACCCCTACACTGCCCGAACACCACTGCACTGCCCTAAACCCTGAAACACCACCCCTCAGCACGACACCCTACACTGCCCGAACACCACTGCACTGCCCTAAACCCTGAAACACCACCCCCAGCACGACCCCCTACACTGCCCGAACACCACTGCACTGCCCTAAACCCTGAAACACCAGCCCCAGGACCACCACCTACACTGCCCGAACACCACTGCACTGCCCTAAACCCTGAAACACCAGCCCCAGCACAACCCCCTACACTGCCCGAACACAACTGCACTGCCCTAAACCCTGAAACACCAGCCCCAGCACGACCCACTACACTGCCCGAACACCACTGTACTGCCCGAAACCCTGAAACACCAGCCCCAGCATGACCCCCTACACTGTCCGAACACCACTGCACTGCCCTAAACCCTGAAACACCACCCCCTGCATGACCCCCTACACTGCCCGAACACCACTGCACGGCTCTAAACCCTGAAACACCACCCCCTGCACCGCCCCCTACACTGCCCGAACACCACTGCACTGCCCCAAACCCTGAAACACCACCCCCAGCACGACCCCCTACACTGCCCGAACACCACTGCCCTAAACCCTGAAACACCACCCCTGCACGACCCCCTACACTGCCCGAACACCACTGCACTGCCCTAAACCCTGAGACACCACCCCTGCACGACCCCCTACACTGCCCGAACACCACTGCACTGCCCTAAACCCTGAAACACCACCCCCAGCACGACCCCCTACACTGCCCGAACACCACTACACTGCCCTAAACCCTAAAACACCACCCCCAGCACGACCCCCTACACTGCCCGAACACCACTGAACTGCCCTAAACCCTGAAACACCAGCCCCAGCACGACCCCCCTACACTGCCCGAACACCACTGCACTGCCCTAAACCCTGAAACACCAGCCCCAGCACGACCGCCTACACTGCCCGAACACCACTGCACTGCCCTAAACTCTGAAACACCAGCCCCAGCACGACCCCCTACACTGCCCGAACACCACTGCACTGCCCTAAACCGTGAAACACCAGCCTCAGCACGACCCCCTACACTGCCTGAACACCACTGCACTGCCCTGAACCCTGAAACACCATCCCCAGCACGACCCCCTACACTGCACGAACACCAGTGCACTGTCCTAAACCCTGAAACACTACCCCCAGCAAGATCCCCTACACTGCCCGAACTCACTGCACTGCCCTAAACCCTGAAACATCACACCCAGCAAGACCCCCTACGCTGCCCGAACACCACTGCCCTAAACCCTGAAACACCACCCCCAGCAAGACCCCCTACACTGCCCGAACACCACTGCACTGCCCTAAACCCTGAAACACCAGCCCCAGCACGACCCCCTACACTGCCCGAACACCACTGCACTGCCCTAAACCCTGAAACACCACCCCTGCACGACCCCCTACACTGCCCGAACACCACTGCACTGCCCTAAACCCTGAAACACCATCCCCAGCACGACCCCCTACACTGCCCGAACACCACTGCACTGCCCTAAACCCTGAAACACCACCCCCTGCACGACCCCCTACACTGCCCGAACACTACTGCACTGCCCTAAACACTGAAACACCACCCCCAGCACGACTCCCTACACTGCACGAACACCACTGCACTGCCCTAAACCCTGAAACACTACCCCCAGCAAGACCCCCTACACTGCCCAAACACCACTGCACTGCCCTAAACCATGAAACACTACCCCCAGCAAGACCCCCTACACTGCCCGAACACCACTGCACTGCCCTAAACCCTGAAACACCAGCCCCAGCACGACTGCCTACACTGCCCGAACACCACTACACTGCCCTAAACCCTGAAACACCACCCCCAGCAAGACCCCCTACACTGCCCGAACACCAGTGCACTAACCCCTGAAACACCACCCCCAGCAAGACCACCTACACTGCCCGAACACCACTGCACTGCCCTAAACCCTGAAACACCACCCCCTGCACGACCCCTACACTGCCCAAACACCACTGCACTGCCCTAAACCCTGAAACACCACCCCTGCACGACCCCCTACACTGCCCGAACACCACTGCACTGCCCTAAACCCTGAAACACCACCCCCAGCACGACCCCCTACACTGCCCAAACACCACTGCACTGCCCTAAACCCTGAAACACCACCCCTGCACGACCCCCTACACTGCCCGAACACCACTGCACTGCCCTAAACCCTGAAACACCACCCCAGCACGACCCCCTACACTGCCCGAACACCACTGCACTAAACCCTGAAACACCACCCCCAGCAAGACCACCTACACTGGCCGAACACCACTGCACTGCCCTAAACCCTGAAACACCACCCCCTGCACGACCCCCTACACTGCCCAAACACCACTGCACTGCCCTAAACCCCGAAACACCACCCCCTACACTGCCCGAACACCACTGCACTGCCCTAAACCCTGAAACACCACCCCTCAGCACGACACCCTACACTGCCCGAACACCACTGCACTGCCCTAAACCCTGAAACACCACCCCCAGCACGACCCCCTACACTGCCAAAACACCACTGCACTGCCCTAAAACCTGAAACACCACCCCCTGCACGACCCCCTACACTGCCCGAACACCACTGCACTGCCCTAAACCCTGAAACACCACCCCCAGCACGACCCCCTACACTGCCCGGACACCACTGCACTGCCCTAAACCCTGAAACACCACCCCCAGCAAGACCCCCTACACTGCCTGAACACTACTGCCCTAAACCCTGAAACACCACCCCCAGCAAGACCCCCTACACAGCCTGAACACCACTGCACTGCCCTAAACCCTGAAACACCAGCCCCAGCACCACCACCTACACTGCCCGAACACCACTGCACTGCCCTAAACCTGAAACACCAGCCCCAGCACAACCCCCTACACTGCCCGAACACAACTGCACTGCCCTAAACCCTTAAACACCAGCCCCAGCACGACCCACTACACTGCCCGAACACCACTGTACTGCCCTAAACCCTGAAACACCAGCCCCAGCATGACCCCTACACTGTCCGAACACCACTGCACTGCCCTAAACCCTGAAACACCACCCCTGCACGACCCCCTACACTGCCCGAACACCACTGCACTGCCCTAAACCCTGAAACACCACCCCTGCACCACCCCCTACACTGCCCGAACACCACTGCACTGCCCTAAACCCTGAAGCACCACCCACTGCACCGCCCCTACACTGCCCGAACACCACTGCACTGCCCTAAACCCTGAAACACCACCCCCAGCACGACCCCCTTTACTGCTCGAACACCACTGCACTGCCCCAAACCCTGAAACACCACCCCCAGCACGACCCCCTACACTGCCCGAACACCACTGCCCTAAACCCTGAAACACCACCCCCTGCACGACCCCCTACACTGCCCGAACACCACTGCACTGCCCTAAACCCTGAAACACCACCCCTGCATGACCCCCTACACTGCCCGAACACCACTGCACTGCCCTAAACCCTGAAACACCACCCCCAGCACGACCCCCTACACTGCCCGAACACCACTACACTGCCTTAAACCCTAAAACACCACCCCCAGCACGACCCCTACACTGCCCGAACACCACTGAACTGCCCTAAACCCTAGAACACTACCCCCAGCACGACCCCCTACACTACCCGAACACCACTGCACTACCCTAAACCCTAAAATACTCCCCCAGCTCGACCCCCTACACTACCCGAACACCACTGCACTGCCCTAAACCCTCAAACACTCCCCCAGCACGACCCCCTACACTACCCGAACACCACTGCACTGCCCTAAACCCTAAAACACTCCCCCAGCACGACCCCCTACACTACCCGAACACCACTGCACTGCCCTAAACCCTAAAACACTACCCCCAGCACGACCCCCTACACTACCCAAACACCACTGCACTGCCCTAAACCCTAAAACACTACCCCCGCATGACCCCCTACACTACCCAAACACCAGTGCACTACCTAATCCCTAAAACACTACCCCCCGCACGACCCCCTACACTACCCAAAGACCACTGCACTACCCTAAACCCTAAAAAACTACCCCCAGCACGAACCCCTACACTACCCAAACACCACTGCACTACCCTAAAACACTACCCCCAGCAGTACCCCCTACACTACCCAAACACCACTGCACTACCCTAAACCCTAAAACACTACCCCCAGCAGTACCCCCTACACTACCCAAACACCATTGCACTACCCTAAACCCTAAAACACTACCCCCAGCAGTACCCCTACACTACCCAAACACCACTGCACTACCCTAAATCACTACCCCCAGCACGACCCCCTACACTACCCAAACACCACTGCACTACCCTAAACCCTAAAACACTACCCCAGCACGACCCCCTAGACTACCCAAACACCTCTGCACTACCCTAAACCCTAAAACACTACCCCCAGCACGACTCCCTACACTACCCAATCACCACTGCACTACCCTAAACCCTAAATCTACCCCCAGCATGACCCCCTACACTACACAAACACCACTGCACTACCCTAAACCCTAAAACACTACCCCCAGCACGACCCTCTTCACTACCTAAACACAACTGCACAATTTGTTACAGGCGTTGCAACGCAGGCCTGTGGTGCTTACTGGAAGTACCTGGTGGGCTAGTTGGGCCCCAGGGACCCTCAGGATTCAAGGTGACCTAATCCCTCAACTTAAAACGCTCCACGGGCGCGTTTGCACAGTGGTGAAGGGAGGGGCGGGCCTCAGGTGACATGTGCGCAAACACGCCCTGTGGTGCGTTTAAGTTGGGGAATTAATTCCTTTGAATCCTGAGGGACCCTGGGGCCAACTAGCCCACCAGGTACCTTCAGTAAGCACAACAGAGTTGCGTTGCAGAGAGGTGAAAAAAGGTGCGTGGCCTCGGAACGCCTCTCTGCAACTCAGCTCTGTGGTCCTAACTGTAGGTACCTGGGGGGCTAGTTGGTCCCCAGGGACCCTCAGGATTCAAGGGGACTTAATCCCGCAACTTAAAACGCGCCACGGGGCACGTTTGCACACATGTCACCTCAGGCCCCCCCTCCCTTCACCACTGTGTAAACGCGCCCTGTAGCGCGTTTTAAGAGGTAGTTTTAATCCCCCTGCCCTATTATGTACTAGGGACTTGCAGAGGAGGTCATGCTAATCACAGGGGTACCCCAACGCATAGTGTTCCCTAGTGTATGTAGGTGTTTTCACTGTATTCTAAGTGTCTTTTAGCATAGCACTGGCTCTGGTTAGTCAGAGTCAGTTACCACCAGTACCCGTCTGAAAAAGTTGTGGGCACAGGATGATTTTGCAACAAGGCCTCTTTCTGCTCCTCTGTTGGTTCTTCTGCACATGTCTTGCTTCTTCCTGCACTTTTCTTCGTCTTTGTGGACTTCTGTTGCTTCTTTCTGCATTTCTTTTGCTTCTTTCTGTGCGTTTTTTTCTTCTTTCTTCACATATCCTACCTCTGTAGGCATAGTTAGAAACTAGCATTTAAAAACCTTTGAAATTCACTTAAAAATCATAGGTTTCAGGCACGTTATAGTTAGAAATTAGCATTTAAAAACCTTTGAAATTCACTGAAAAAACCATAGGTTTCAGACACGTTATAGTTAGAAAGTAGCATTTAAAAACCTTTGAAATACACTGAAAAACCATAGGTTTTAGGGACAGTTATAGTTAGTTGGACATTTCACTCGTACAAAACCATAGAAATTCCCCGTTATAGTTAGTTCAGCTAACTATAACTCGCGCCCCGCAATGCACTGCTGATGACGTCACATATTACATCACTCATGACATGGTCAGTGACATCACTGATGACATCACTGATGACATCTCAAATGACATCACTGATGACATCATCCATGTGATAATTTCATGCATCTTCTCACACCCTAATATAACTTTTGATACACCCACTCTAAATTACAGACTGCCATTCTCAAAACCATAGACACTCCAACACCAAAAACTACATACCCACTCACTGATTCTTAGGTCTACACACACATCCACTCACTCACCAGTACAGTCACTCATACTTACAGTCACTCAGTACAGGACTATCATATGCACTCATACACCTATATAAACACTCACACACCGCCACTCATCCATAGAGGTACTCACACACCTAGTCAGTCATGCAAAAAATTAATCACACACCCATTTACTCACCTATACAGTTATACACACACCAGCTCACTTACTCATACAAATACTAGCACATTCTTACGCTCTTATACAATAACTGATACAAGCATACACGCATCCATACAGCCACTCTCACTATCACACACTCTCACTTATAGCCATTTAAATACTCTAACACACATATATACTGCCTTTTACATATGTAGTTACTCGCACATGTACCACTGAGATATACATTCACTCACTAACACACCCATACACACACTCACCCACCCAAGCAGTCCATCACAGATGCACTCTTGAAATCATGCACCCAGTGAATCACCCACTCACACATCTATGTACAGAGTCACACACACCCCACCCACACAAACACTCAGGCAGCCATACAGATACTCAGAGAACCAATCAATAACCCATATAGACACTCATGTAGCTATTCGCAAATCCATGCATCCACTTACACACCAACAAACAGACGGATACAGACATTCACACAGTTTAGTCACTAACCCATGCATTCAGTAAGATACGTTTAATCACTCACTTGTAGAGTCAGTCACTCACGTACTAAATCATCCATTCAGACACTTATACACCCACTCATTCTTCAATACGCCTTTCCCTATATATATTAAACATATTTAAACTTTACAGAAACACACAGTCACTGGATGATGTCATCAGTGATGTCATCAGTGATGTCATTTGAGATGTCATCAGTGATGTCATCAGTGATGTCACTGACCATGTCATGAGTGATGTAATATGTGACGTCATCAGCAGTGCATTGCGGGGCGCGAGTTATAGTTAGCTGAACTAACTATAACGGGGAATTTCTATGGTTTTGTACGAGTGAAATGTCCAACTAACTATAACTGTCCCTAAAACCTATGGTTTTTTCAGTGAATATATATATATATTACCTACTGGCGGTCGCCAGTAGGTAGTTATAGTTAGGACCTTGTTTCTATTCAAAAAGCGTTTTTTCTTTTGCCAATATCTTTAGCGCTGTTTGACGAATCTTCGCGAAATTTTCAAAACTAATGGGGCGCTCCGGTCAGCTCCTGTCTTGAAAGTTTCGGGGTGACTTGTCAAGCGGGGGCCGAGAAAAAAGGGGGGTCCCAAAATGCTTTTTCCCTATGTTAATTTTCATAGGAACTTTAGACAAAGCTACAGCCCGAACTGCTGAACGGAATTACACCAAATTTGGCAAAAAGGTAGGTCTGTGTTCAGAAAGCGCCCATTTTTTTTAAATGGTGTAAATCCGTTCAGTAGTTCCTGAGAAATTAGAAAAAGAATAGTTTTGATATCTGAGCACCGAGGAGGAGTCGCAACTCCTCCCGAGCACGAGCTGACTTCTGATTGGCTGCCAACACTCCAAACCAGGAAGTGTTGGCAGCCATCTTGTGACTCGGTAACTGAGTCACAAGAAAACAGTGAAAAAAACATAAAAAACAAGAAAAGGGGGCAGGGTAGAAACACCCTGACCCCTAGGCCTTCTGAGGGGGTCCCACAGGGCCCAAAAAAGCATTTTAAAAAAAACCCGGTAGAATTCGCGCTGGGTGCGCGAATCCTGCCGAGAAAAACGAAGCGTGGGCTTCCGCGCTTCGTTATTGTTAAGCCCCCGGGTGGGCCAGGTCCTGGGGACAATCCCAAATTATATAGCGGAGGCCCGTGGGGGCCCCCGCAGACCCGGAGACCGCCACCTCCCCGGGGCTTCATTGATGATTTGCGGGGGGGACCACAACCTCCCCGGGGCTCATATTTTTTTTAAATTAAAATGTGTGTGGGGGGCTCGAGCCCCCCCACATGCCCTGGGGACCACCACCTCCCCGGGGCTTTGCCAATTAAATGTGGGGGCACACGGCCCCCCCGCAGCCCCGGGGACCGCCACCTCCCCGGGGCTCTGTTTTTAAAAAAAAACATGTGTGTGGGGGGGCTCGAGCCCCCCACACACCCCGGGGACCACCACCTCCCCGGGGCACTAAATATTCAAATTCGGGGGTCCGTTACGGACCCCGGGGACCACCACCTCCCCGGGACGTTAGAAATGAAAGGAGGGGGGCCGCGCGGCCCCCCTCCTGGAGCCCTTGATGGCCCTGGGGACCGCCACCCCCCAGGGCCGGCTCCTGCAATGTCCCGGGGTGCCCACCCCCAGGACATTGCCATTTGCTATGGCAGGGCAGGAGCACGGCTCCCGCCCTGCCATGGCAAACTCTGCTTTGCTTGATTGAAGCGAGAGCAGGTAAAGCAGGATTGGTTTTGCTCAAGGGGAGCTGCATGTCTGCAGCTCCCCTTATGCAAAAGCAATGCCGGCTCCCGCAGGAGGCGGGGAGCCGGCGGGACCGTGGGGGCATTGGGGCTCCCCCCACGGTCCCCAACGGAGAGGCCAGGCCCCAGGGGATGGGGTCCCCGGGGCCAGAAGTGACCCGGGAGGGGGGCCACATGGCCCCCCTCCCCTCTAATTAAAAAATAATGGGGAAAAAAAACGGAAAGGCCGGCTCCGGGGGATGGGGTCCCCGGGGCCATAATTGGCCTGAGGAGGAGGGCCACGCGGCCCCCCTCTAAATAATAAAAAAATTAAATTAAAAAAAAGTCTGGGCATGCCCCAGGGGATGGGGTCCCCGGGGCCGAAATTGGCCTTGGGAGGGGGGCCACGCGGCCCCCTTCCCGATTTATAAAAAGAAACAAATTTATAAAAAGGGATCAGGCCCTGGGGGATGGGGTCCCCAGGGCCCAAAACATGAAAAAGAAGGGGGGGCCACACAGCCCCCCTTGTAAAAAAACATATAAAAAAAAAAAGCTGGCATCTAGCCAGAGGCCACGCCCCCTTTCTCCACCACTCTGAAAACGCGCCCCCTGGTGCGTTGTTAGTTGGGGAATTAATTCCCCTTGAATACTGAGGGTCCCTGGGGCCCAACTAGCCCACCAGGTACCTCCAGTATGCACCACAGAGCTGCGTTGCAGAGAGGTCGTCCGAGGCCACGCCCCTTTTCACACCACTCTCCAAACGCACCTCTTGGCGCACTGCTTGTGGGGTGATGAGGTCCTCTTGTGTCCTGAGGACCTCAGGACACAAGTGGACTTCATCCATCGAGCAGCAGTGCGCCAAGAGGTGCGTTTGCAGAGTGGTATAAAAAGGGGGCGTGGCCTTGGACCACCTCTCTGCAATCCAGCTGTGTGGCGCTTACTGGAGGTACCTGGTGGGCTAGTTGGCCCCCAGGGACCCTCAGTATTCAAGGGGACTTAATCCCCCAACTTAGAACGCGCCAGGTGGCGCGTTTGCAGAGTGGTGGAGAAAGGGGGCGTGGCCTTTGTCCACCTCTCAGCAATCCCACTGTGTGTGGGGCTTACTGGAGGTAAGAGGTAGGCTAGTTGGCCCCTAAAGGACCCCGAGCAGCAAATGCGACTTCTATTCCCATCCAAGAGAGCTCCAGGGAGCGCGTTTGTAGAGTGGTGGGCAAAGGGGGCGTGACCTGCTACAAGTACTTACCAATGCTGCTGTGTGGGACTTACTGGAGGTAATAGGAGGGGTAGTTGGCCCCCAAGGATGTCCTTGGGGGCCAACTACCCCTCTTGTTACCTCCAGTAAGTCCCACACAGTGGGATTGCTAAGACGTCTTCAGAGGCCATGCCCCCCTTTCTCCACCACTCTGCAAACGCGCCTCCTGGAAGACTACGGGATGGGGGATGAAGTCCAATTTACTCCTGAGTTAGTTTGGGGGCCAAGAAGCCCTCCTGGTACCTCCTGTAAGTCCTACGCAGTGGAATTCCTGAGCACTGGTCGGAGGCCCAGCACTCTTTCTCCACCACTCTGCAAACGTGACTACTACTTAAAGAAGCATCTTTCTGCACCTCTGACTTAGAGGTAGTTTTATCCCCCTGCCCTATTATGTACTAGGGCCTTACAGAGGAGGTCATGCCAATCACAGGGGTACCCCAACGCATAGTGTTCCCTAGTGTATGTAGGTGTTCTCACTCTATTCTATGTGTCTTTTAGCATAGCACTGGTTCTAGGCCTGGTTACTCAGAGTCAGTTACCACCAGTACCCATCAGCAAAAAGTTGGGGGCACAGGATGACTTTGCAACAAGGCCTCTTTTTGCTCCTCTGTTGGTTCTTTGTGCACATCTCTTGCTTCTTCCTGCCCCTTTCTTCGTCTTTCTGGACTTCTGTTGCCTCTTTCTGCATTTCTCTTGCTTCTTTCTGCGCCTTTCTTCCTCTTTCTGCACATGTCCTACCTCTGTAGGCATAGTTAGAAATTAGCATTTAAAAACCTTTGAAATTCACTGAAAAAACCATAGGTTTCAGGGACGTTATAGTTAGAAATTAGCATTTAAAAACCTTTGAAATTCACTGAAAAAACCATAGGTTTCAGGGACGTTATAGTTAGTTGGACATTTCACTCATACAAAACCAGAGAAATTCGGCCGTTATAGTTAGTTGAGCTAACTATAACTCGCGCCCCCGCAATGCACTGCTGATGACGTCACATATTACATAATTCATGACATGGTCAGTGACATCACTGATGACATCTCAAATGACATCACTGATGACATCACTGATGACATCATCCACGTGATAATCTGATGCACCTCCTCACACCCTAATATAACCTTTGATACACCCACTCTAAAAATCAGACTACCATTTTCGAAACCATAGACACACCAATACCAGTTACTACATACCCACACACTGATTCCTAGGTCTACACACACATCCACTCATTCACCCATACAATCACTCATACATGCAGTCACTCATCAATACAACACTATCATATGCACTCATACACCTATACAGACACTCACACACCGCCACTCATCCAGAGTTACTCACACACCTAGTCAGTCATGCAAAGAATCAATCACACTTCCATTTACTCACCTATACAGTTATACACACACCACCTCACTCATTCATACAGATACTAACACATACTTACTCTCTTATACAATCACTGATACAAGTACACACTCATCCATACAGCCACTCTCACAATCGCACACTCTCAGGTATAGTCATTTATATTCTCCAACTCTCACATACACTGCCTTTTACATATGTTGTTACTCGGACATGTACCACTGAGACATCCATTCACTCACCAACACACCCATACACACACTCACCCACCCATACAGCCCTTTCCACATGCACTCTTGAACCCATACACCCAGTGAATCAACCACTCACATATCGATGCACAGAGTCACACACCTCCCACCCATCCACACAGACACTCAGGCACCCATACAAATACTCAGATAACCAATCAATAACCCATATACATACTCATGTAGCTACTCACCAACCAATGCAGCCACTTACACACTAACTGACAGACTGTTACAGACATTTACACAGTTTAGTCACTAACCCATGCATTCAGTAAGACACGTTTAATCACTCACTTATACAGTCAGTCATGCACCTACTAAATCATCCATTCAGGCACTTATACACCC
This sequence comes from Calotriton arnoldi, assembly GCA_963921515.1. Lineage (NCBI taxonomy): Eukaryota > Metazoa > Chordata > Amphibia > Caudata > Salamandridae > Calotriton > Calotriton arnoldi. The sequence goes on from CAWUFW010020489.1 coordinate 69,327, forward strand.
ACTCATTCTTCAATACACCTTGGCATATTGTTACATTGTACATTATTTTATTACACCTTTCCCTTTTAATTATCCCTTTCCCTTTTAATTATTCTGTATACTTTTAACCTCAGCACCTGCCATACAGTTTGTTGTAACCTCAGTTGGAACTGTGTCTCATGTCATTCTGCTTTGGACTTTTGCTGATGCAGTACTGTGCCCTGACCATTAAACTTCTTTTACCTTCTACCAGACTCATCTACTTCATTTTAAGGAATTCTACACTGGCGACGAGTTAGATTGTACCTGCTACTTCAGAGGGCACAGGAGCGGTACAAATTACTTTGGGATTTACCTATTTTTGGAATTTATATTTTTTGCTGTTTGGATTGGACCATCGTTATCTCCATGTGGATTATATCGTAATATTATCCACCACCTGTTTATTCTGGATTTTCTACGAAGTGTATTCACCCAGAAAGAGATTTTGACCTTTTTGAGTATTTGATCTGCTGCATCTTTCATGATTCTACCGTTACCTGCATTACGCTGCTGCCCACGCGATTTCATCGTTGTCATGGTGAACGACGCACTACATTCGAATCTGTGACGACGCTCTCCTGTGGCTGCCAAGAATCTTTTCAAAGAACGCATTCCTGCTTCTTCATTGCTGTGGAGATATCAGCGCGGATGTTGCCGTCTCCAACATTCTAATCTCTGTGTCATCAAAGATCCTCTGACGCAACCACGTCATCACGCAATGTGAGCCCGGCGCAACCGCGCCATCACTCGACGTGACCTGCGAGGCCATCTTGGTTTGTTTTAATATCCTAGTGAATTGTTCTTCACACCGCCGATGCGCACGGCTGCGCATATATTACTTACAAGTTTTCTTGGTTCCTCCACTCACCGCCAATGCGCACGGCTGCGCATGTAAACATTTACAAGGTATTTCCAAATTTTTCTTTGTACTTTGGAAATTTTGTCTTTTTTACCGTCGATGTGCACGACAGCACTATTTGAACCTAAACTTTTCTTTATAGCACGCTGGTGTGCACAGCTGTATATTTATCTCTTCTGCACATCACGCTGATGTGCACAGCTTTCCATGACTGTTTATCTATCTCTGCATATAACGTTGTTCTACATAACTACTCATATATTTTTTTTTATTATTATTATTATTCTCATTGTATTATTGTGGTGTGTTATTTCAAGTTTCACACATTCCACCAGTACTTAAATTACCATGCAGTTTGAACCGCCTGCCAAGTTTCTCCAATTCAAAGGTGGTCCTCCCATTCCCTGGTCCAGATGGAAGGAAGAATTTTTAACTTACATGAAAGCCATTGATGGGGAATGGATGGGCAATGAAAGGAAAAAGAGTATTTTATTACATTGTTTAGGTTCTGAGGGACAAGCTGTATTTAGCACTTTGCCTGTTGTACAAGATGAAATCAGCACCTTTGAGGAAGCACTTTTACGCATGGAAACACGCTTTAAGCCCACCACTAGTATAGCATTAAACAGGTATAAATTTTATACTAGAGCTCAAAGGGATTCTGAATCATTTGATGATTTTTTAACTGCACTTAGGACCCCTGTAGTCTCTTGTAATTTTGGCACTATAGCAGATGAAATGATTAGGGACCAAATTATTGTAAATGTTAAAAGTAAGAAAACCCAAGAGCAATTATGGGTTTTGGGAAATCCTAATCTGCATGATACTATAGCTACAGCAAAAGCGTTTGACCAATCCGAGAAATGGATAAAGACCATTGAGGCTGTCAATGCTAAAGGTGATAGGAGTAACAAAAGTATTGATGAAGTTTGTGCCATGAATAAATCCACCTCCACAAAAATTTCTCATCAAGTGAATTCCCACCAAGGAATAGGGTTGACAAGTCAGTCATATGTTTCAGGTGTGGAAGTACCAACCATGTAGCATCGTTCAAATTTTGTCCTGCTATAGGGAAAGAATGTATCAAGTGTGGTAGAGTGGGGCATTTTGCCAGAGCCTGCAGAGATGACCGTAAAAGAACCATTAACAAAGATAGGAATGTTCCTTCTACAACCAGTGAAGTTTCCTGTATAAGATGTACCAACCCCTCAGATGATGATCCAGCGAGTGAAAGAGGCATTGTAGTACCTATAATTGATGTATGTTCTCTCGAAGAAACTCTTTGTTCTCCTAAATGTATTGTCAAGTTTTTAAATGAAGATTTGGAACTCATGGCAGATTCAGGATCGCCTTGGACTATCATTACAGAAAGTAATTTCAACAAAAAATTCAGTAAAGTCATGTCTGTGAAGGATTTGTGTTCTCCGGACATCATAGCTCAAAGTTTTGATAGGTCTACGATTGACCTTATGGGGTATGTTGCTTCAGATGTTAAATTTAAAGGAAGATCTGCTTTTATTAAGGTTTATGTGGTAAAGAAAGGAGTAAACGTATTAGGTTGGAGAGACCAATGGAGGTTAGGGATCATCCTCAATCCCCGCAGCAAAGAACCGGTCATGGTAGTAGAAGAAGGTGTTAGTTTTGACATCATTGAAAAAGAATTCCCTGAAGTGTTTTCAGAAACATTGGGGAAGCTCAAGGGTTTCACTCATGTAATTAAACTAAAGCAAGGAGCGTCTCCTGTGAAACAGAAACTCAGGAATGTGCCCATTAATGTAAGGGATGAACTTGGCAAAACTTTGAAGGGTATGTTGGATGAAGGTGTCATCGAGGAAGTGGAGTCCTCGGAGTGGGTTTCTCCGATTGTTTTGGCACGCAAACCCGACAAATCTTTGAGACTGTGCATAGACCTTCAAGCTCTCAATGCTAACATTTTGGTTGATTGCCACCCTTTACCAAATATCAACGAGGTAGTGAGCATGTTAGGGGGTGGCACAGTGTTCTCCACTTTGGACCTTAGGTCTGCGTATCATCAGATTGAATTGGCCAAAGAATCTCGCCATATGACTTCTTTCATCACACCCCATGGGCTCTTCCAATTCAAGAGGATGCCTTTTGGATTGGCATCTGCGGCCTCCCTATTTCAGAGGTCTATGTGTCATCTTTTTAAGGATATGCAATCATGTGTGAAATGTTTCCAAGATGATATTCTTATTTACTCAGCTAACAAGGAAACTCATACAGAACATCTTAAAAAAGTATGTACCATACTCAAAGAACATGGACTTACTCTGAAAAAGAGCAAGTGCAAACTATTTCAAGAGTCAGTTGAATATCTTGGACACACGCTATCTAAGGAAGGAGTTGTTCCTAAAAATTCGCTAGTGGATGCTATTCTCAAGGCGCCTGCTCCTGATTCTAAAGACAAACTCCTCTCTTTTTCTGGTCTCTGCGAGTATTATAGTAAATTTATAATGAATTTTGCATCCAAAATGGAACCCCTAAGAGAACTGACGAGGAAAAATACTGAATTTGTTTGGGGCGAAAGACAACAAGAAGCTTTTGACAACATTAAGACAGAAATGATTGCTGCTCCCACACTCAAACCTTATTGTATTGGGAAAACTTGTATACTCACTGTTGATGCTAGTCTATATGGACTAGGTTGTTTTTTGTCTCAATGTGCAGGTAAAGAAGAATGGAATGTTGCCTTTGCCTCCCGAACTTTAAACCTTACTGAGAGGCGTTACACCGTGATTGAAAGGGAGTTATTAGCATGTGTCTGGGGAATAGAACACTTCCGAAACTACATTTGGGGTGCGCGATTTGTTTTAAGGACAGATCACAAGCCGTTAGTTTCTATTTTGTTCCTGGTGGTGGTCTCAATGCTACTGCCAGAATAGCCAGGTTAATGTCTCGGTTACAAGAGTACAGTTTTTCTGTGGAGTACGTCCCAGGGAAAATCAATGTTACCGCAGACTGTTTATCGAGACTTCCCTGCAATGCCAATGAAATGTGTGAGGATGAAGAAGTTGTTGCTGATATTTCTGAGGTCATGTCAGAAAAAATTAGTTCCATTTCTGAGGAAATGTGGAAAAAAGGAATGAATGAGGATGATCTGTTGCGTCAAGTTATAAATTATACCAGAGTAGGTTGGCCCTCTAAGAATGACATTTCTGTTGAATTGTTTCCTTTTTGGAAGATCTCCAATGAATTAATTACAGAAGGTGACTTTATCTTTTGACAAGGGAAATGTATTCCACCTTTATCCCTTCGTGATCATATTTTATCTATGTGTCATGAAAACCATTTGGGGATGTCTTCCATGAAAAGACTTATCAGATCTGTATTTTGGTGGCCCGCGTTGGATAAATATGTTGATAGAATAGTCAGAGAATGCCCTCAATGTGTGAGTAGCGAGAAAATGCTCAAATGTGATCCTGCTCCCCTCATCCCTGTTCAGTGGCCTGATTACCCATGGCAAAAGGTAGGTTTAGACATTTCAGGGCCTTTTAAGTTTTTACCCCAGGACTGCAGATTTGCGCTAGTAATGGTGGATTACCATTCCAAGTGGCCTGAAGTAAAGTTGGTCCTGCATGCTACCACTGGTAGTGTTGTGTCATCCTTAAAAGAAGTTTTTGCCAGAGAAGGTTACCCTGAAGTACTCATTTCAGATAATGGTGCACAGTTGAAGTCTCGAGAGATGACTGATTTTTTAAATTTCTTTAATATTCGCCATGTCACTACAGCTCTATATGAACCTCAAGGGAATGGTCAAGTGGAAAGGTACATAGAGTTCTCAAACAAGATATTTTATGGGCACGTAATTTTGGTTCTGGATGGAAGGATAAGTTGAGGGAGAAATTATGGTTATACCGCATAACTCCCCACTCAACCACAGAAGTTTCTCCTTTCCGTTTACTTAAAGGGAGAGAGCCAGTTTCCAAATTGTGTCCTTTGTGGTTCAAAAAGGTCATAAAAGTTTAGAGCCCAGAATTAAATCAAAATGAGGTAGCCCACCGTGTGGAAGGAAAACAACAAAGAAGTAAATATTACTATGATCTCCGCATGAAAGTTAAAGTACCCCATTTTGTGGTTGGAGAATGGGTAAGAATACGTAAGCCTGGTATTCCTCTCAAAGGTGAAGGAAAATTTGGAAGACCTGTTAAAATTGTCAAAGTCAATCGTAATAGTGTGGTTACCCAAGACGGGAAAGTTTGGAATGTTAAACGTATTCATAAATGTACCATTATGCCTTCATAATTTTCTAAGGGGGGAAATGTGTTACATTGTACATTATTTTATTACACCTTTCCCTTTTAATTATCCCTTTCCCTTTTAATTATTCTGTATACTTTTAACCTCAGCACCTGCCATACAGTTTGTTGTGACCTCACTTGGAACTGTGTCTCATGTCATTCTGCTTTGGACTTTTGCTGATGCAGTACTGTGCCCTGACCATTAAACTTCTTTTACCTTCTACCAGACTCATCTACTTCATTTTAAGGAATTCTACATATATATATATATATATATATATATATATATATATATATATATATATATATATATATATAAAACATATTTAAACTTTAAAGAAACACATAGTCACTGGATGATGCCATCAGTGATGTCATCAGTGATGTCATTTGAGATGTCATCAGTGATGTCATCAGTGATGTCACTGACCATGTCATGAATGATGTAATATGTGTCGTCATCAGCAGTGCATTGTGGGGGCGCGAGTTATAGTTAGCTCAACTAACTATAACGGCCGAATTTCTCTGGTTTTGTACGAGTGAAATGTCCAACTAACTATAACGTCCCTGAAACCTATGGCTTTTTCAGTGAATTTCAAAGGTTTTTTAAATGCTAATTTCTAACTAGAACGTCCCTGAAACCTATGGTTTTTTCAGTGAATATATATATATATATATCTCCACCAAAAAGTTGCCCAAATGCAAGGACGCCTCCAAACAGCTGCATGCTTATCAAAGCTTTTAATTTTTCAAACCGGCAATCAAATGCCATATTTCATAAGTTTCTTACGCGTTTCTGAGCGCGCTGGCTCCTTCAGAGAGTGGCATCGGATACAACTGCAGTATTTCAACAGCACCATTAACTGCATGCACGCATTTTAAACATTCCCAGTGCACCTTGCAGGTGTGTTTCCGGTCCAAAGCATGCTGGTGCCTGTAGTTTGGCCCCAGTGGGTTCAGTTCAATTCCGTGTCATTTATTCAACTTGATACAGCCACAGTGGGCTGCGGATTAAGATCCCCGGTCTCTTTCTCCAAAACACAGCTGTTCCTAAAGCTCCGAAATCTTCAAAACCTCTTGGGCCCCCTGTAATCTCAAAGGGTGTGGCGTCCTTCACGGCCAGGGTGCCTTGCCATAAATCCACCAAAAAGTTGTCCAAATGCAAGGACACCTCCAAACAGCTGCATGCTTATCAAAGCTTTTAATTTTTCAAACCGACAATCAAATTCCATATTTCATAAGTCTCTTACGCGTTTCAGAGCGCCCTGGCTCCTTCTTCAGAGAGTGGCATCGGATACAACTGCAGTATTTCAACAGCACCATTAACTGCATGCACGCATTTTAAACATTCCCAGTGCACCTTGCAGGTGCGTTTCCGGTCCAAAGCATGCTGGTGCCGGTAGTTTGGCCCCAGTGGGTTCAGTTCAATTCCGTGTCATTTATTCAACTTGATACAGCCACAGTGGGCTGCGGATTAAGATCCCCGGTCTCTTTCTCCAAAACACAGCTGTTCCTAAAGCTCCGAAATATGTATACATATATATATATTACATACTGGCAGTTGCCAGTAGGTAGTTATAGTTAGGACCTAGTTTCCATAGGAAAAGCATTTTTTGATTTGCCAATATCTTTGGCGCCGTTTGACGAATCTTCGCAAATTTTTCAAAACTAATGGTCCGCTCCAGTCAGCTCCTGTCTTGAAAGATTCGGGGTTATTCGTCAAGCGGGGGCCATGAAAAAAGGGGGGTCCCAAAACGTGTTTTCTCCATGTTAATTTCCATAGGAAACTTTAGACAAACCTACAGCCCGAACTGCTGAACGGAATTACACCAAATTTGGCAAAAAGGTAGCTCTTAGTTCAGAAAGCATGCATTTGTAAATGGTAAAACCGAGTCACAAGAAAAAAGGTTAAAAATGAAGAAAAGGAGGCAGGGTAGAAACACCTTGACCCCCTAGGCCTGCTCAGGGGGTCCCACAGGGACCCCCAGGGCCAAAAAAAGCATTAAAAAACAAAAAGGAAGCATGGCCTCCCGCGCTTCATTTGTTTTAAGCCCCCAGGTGGACCAGGTCCCGGGAGCAATCCCGATTTATGTAGCGGGGATCCGCGGGGGCCTCCGCAGCCCCGGGGACCGCCACCTCCCCGGGGCTTTTTTTAAATAGGGCGGGGGGCCTCGCAGGCCGCCACCTCCCTGTGGCTTAAATAGAAATAAACAATTGTGGGGGGGCTCTTGCCCCCCCACACTGCCCCGGGGACCACCACCTCCCCGGGGCATTCAGTAAATTAAATACAAGGGTCCGTAGCGGATCCCCGGCCCCGGGGGCTACCACCTCCCCGTGGCTATCTTCACGTTGGGAGGGGGGCCGTGCGGCCCCCCTCCTGGAGCCCTCCTTGGCCCTGGGGACTGCCACCCCCCAGGGCCAGCTCCAGCAATGTCCCGGGGTGCCCACCCCCTGGGACATTGCAGTTTGCTCCCGCCCAGTCATTGCAAACTCTGCTTTGCTTCGTGGAAGCGAGAGCAGGAAACCTGCTCTCGCTTTCACGAAGCAAAGCATATTGCTTTTGGACAAGGGGAGCTCCCGGGTAAAATAAAAATTTTAAAAAATTAGGCCAGGCCCTGGGGGATGGGGTCCCCGGGGCCAATAGTGGCCCAGGGAAGGGGGGCTATGCAGCCCCCCTCCTGTGATAATCCCCCAAAAATATTTTAAAATGAGGCCAGGCCCCGGGGGATGGGGTACGCAGGGCCAATAGTGGCCCAGGGAAGGGGGGTGACGCGGCCCCCCTTACGTGAAAATATATTTTTTTAAACGAGGCCAGGCCCTGGGGGATGGGGTCCCCAGGGCCAAAAGTGGCCCAGGGAAGGGGGGCCATGTGGCCCCCCTCCCGTATAAATAATAAAAAAAAGTTAAAAAAAAAGAAAAAACGAGGTCATGCCCTGGGGGATGGGGCCCCAGGGCCGAAATCGGCCTCGGGAGGGGGGCTGCGCGGCACCCTTCCCATTTTTTAATTGGAAAAAAAAAAATGGGTCAGGCCCTGGGGATAGGTCCCCAGGGCCCACAAAATATTAAGAGAAGGGGGGGCACACATCCCCCCTTCTCAATATATCAAAAGAAAAGAAAAGCCTGCCTCTCGCCAGAGGCCCCGCCCCCTCCCTGCACCACTCTGCAAACGCGCCTCCTGGTGCGTTTTGGGTTGGGGATTTAAGTCCCCTTGAATGCTAAGGGTCCTTAGGGGCCAACTAGCCCATTAGGTACCTCCAGTAAGCCCCACACAGCTTGATTACTGAGAGGTGGTCCGAGGCCACGCCTCTTTTTACAACACTCTGCAAACGCGCCTCTTGGCACATTGCTGGTGGGGCGAAGAGGTCCTCTTGTGTCCTGAGGACCTCAGGACTAAAGCGGACTTCATCCCCCGAGAAGCAGAGTGCCAGGAGGCGTGTTTGCAGAGTGGTGTAAAAAGGGGGCGTGACCTCGGACCACTCTCAGCAATCCAGCTGTGTGGGGCTTACTGGCGGTACCTGGTGGGCTAGTTGGCCCCCAGGGACCCTCAGGATTCAAGGGGACTTCATCCCCTAACCAAGAAATCGCCAGGAGGCGCGTTTGCAGATTGGTGGAGAAAGGGGGCATGGCCTGTGTCCACCTGTCAGCAATCCCACTATCTGGGGCATACTGGAGGTATCAGGTAGGATAGTTGGCCCCTAAGGACCCCCAGCAGCGAAGGGGACTTTAATCCCCATCCAAGAGCGTGCCAGGAAGTGCATTTGCAGAGTGGTGGGGAAAGGGGGCGTGGCCTGCTATAAGAACTTCGCAATCCTGCTGTGTGGGACTTACTGGAGGTAATCGGTGGGGTAGTTGGCCCCCACGGTTGACCTTGGGGGCCAACTACCCCTACTGTTATCTACCGTAAGTCCCACACAGTGGGATTACTAAGAGGTCTTCGGAGGCCATGCTCCCCTTTCTCCACCACTCTGCAAATGCACCTCCTGGCACACTACGGGTTGGGGGATGAAGTCCACTTTTCTCCTGAGGGACTTTGGAGGCCAAGAAGCCCTCCTGGTACCTCCTGTAAGTCCTACGCAGCGGAATTCCTGAGCGCTGGTCGGAGGTCCAGCCCCCTTTCTCCACCACTCTGCAAACGCGACTACCAGTTAAAGAAGCATTTGCAATGTAATAGGTCTCGCATTTGGGAGAGTTAGAGCTATTGGCATTGTAAATGTAAAAGTTTTTTACTAATGTTTTTTGGAGTGGAGTGGATGTATGTTGTGTGTAGTGAAATTATGTGGTATGTTGTGCAGTGAAATTATGTTGATAGAAAGTATGTGGTATTTAGTGTATAGGAATTATGCAGAGTGGGATTATGTGTTATGGAGAGTAATTATGTGGTATGGTAGTCTGTGTTGTGGAGTGGTAACCTCTGGTTTAGTCTTCCTCGTTTCCATAGAAGCTAAACTATAAACTCAATAAGACATAAAAAAGAAGGAACCACTGAGGAGCACTTCTGGACCTTGTCAGAGGTATGTCAATGTAAATAGCAAGGACCCCCTGCAATAACTTGAAATTCCTAGGGCTGGGCAAATATACAATTAAAGAAAAAACCCGTAGGCAACTAAAGGTCTATAACAGTTAACAGACCATGTGGGCTAGCAACATGATGTAGTAAACTAGGTGTAAACAACAGTAATGTTTAAAAATTCATTTCTTTAATTTAAGTTAATTAAAAAACATTTCAAGACATATATCATAGAGAAAATTGATTATAGACATGTTCTGATCTAATTACATAATACAAAAAAGACACCATACAAAAAATACATATGGACGTAATACAAGAAGTTTATACATACACGATAGGTACGAACAACAAATATTTTCTGATTAATACAAATCTGAAAAAACATACACATCAATGATAAACAAAAAGTGGCTACTAGATGGATCTTCTACGCGCGTTTCGGCGTACACTGCGCCTTCATCAGGAAAGCCACAAAATTTCCTAGAAAGTGAGATTAAAACCAACAAAATATACTGAGTTTAAAGATAAACATATAAGATGGTCACTCACATACCTTCACCAATTTGAAAAACTTTTTTTACTCCAGAAGTGAAAAAAATGATGAATAAAAGGAAAAGACATAGTGCAAGTAGCAAAAAGTATACTAGTACCGTCACCTCGAGGTCGAAAACCATAAGTGAAGGAATAGTAATAGAGTAATACACATGCATATTTTAATTCTCCATTAGATGGAAAAATGAGGAGAAAGACGCTTAAGGTGTAAGAATGCACCAGAAAGTAAAAAACTATATTGATGCCTAACCCTTCTTCCGAATGGTGGATTACCATAGGTGATATAAATGCTTACTCGGTAATGGTCATGAAGCGGGATCCGCAAAGGAAGAAATCAAAAGGGACCCAAATCTAAAGGAATGTGTCACATAGTCTACAGATGAAGCACAGATTATTAAATAAAGGCATGAAATAAAATAATATTCAAAAGCAACTACTCTTGGCAAGTGAATAACCAATTAATATGTACACTATTATTCAAACAATCACACCATACTACTTCACCAGTCTAGGAAAGCAATTTTTATTATTGCTGATAGTGATGTGATGTACATTCTGATGATGTTTTAATTAAATTTATTGTATACATATACATCCTTTGGTTTTTCCTTTCCTAGACTGGTGAAATAGTATGGTGTGATTGTTTGAATAATAGTGTATATATTGATTGGTTATTCACTTGCCAAGAGTAGTTGCTTTTGAATATTGACTATAGTACCCTGGCTCTTGGCCTTGAGGGGTCACTCTCGTGTTTTTACACATGAAATACAATAAAACAGGGCAAAATAATTATCTTGATAGCTGATGAAGTTATTTACCCTGAGCGAGGAATACGTGTATAAATGCCTCAGTGATAATCTTGTGGATACAAATTTGCTTATGCACAGATAAAAACAGTCTGAAAAAATAAAAGAGACACTACAGAAGATTAGAGATATAGATAATTGCCTGAAAAAAATATCCATACGTAAAGTAATGGCGATAGGTACCTGATAAAAGCTGTGGGTAATTATAAGATTCAAATCAATCGTGATGGATGACTTATAGTGATAAAGTCCAAAGGATGACTTTTTAGTATATTCTATTCACGTAGCAGACGGAAAGATAAAGATGGCCCTAAAAACGATAAACAATGTGTGAGAGATACTAAGGTATGATGCGGTCACTCAATAGTTAATCTTGTCACAAAGTGATAATAGGGTACTCTGCCATCATACCATAAAGATACACGATAACTTGAGTTCAGCAAGAAGTGATGGAATCTCACCTGCTTACAATGTTTGGAACGAGAGGAGGATGAACCGCACTCATGTGCCGACTGTCCGAGTAACAGGAACAAGAATGTTCCAAGGTTTAAATCGGCATACAGCGTGACATGCCACGGTCACCTGATGCTTATTGCAGAACGGGCGTGAAAAAGACTAGACCGTGACTGCGTGTGTGGGTCACGTGACATGTGACATGCGTAACGATAGAAAGAAACTCGTAGAAAACTCATTAGTGAAAAAGGAAGTTGACAAAAAGTTTGTAACTTTGACTAGATGGGCAATGGATAAACTAGACCATGACTGAGTATGTCGTCTCTGGATCATATGGTATGAAAAAGAGACTAATAAAGGAACTCAACTGGTGAAAATAGTTAAAGAATGAGACGGACCTGAAATTTTAAGTTGAGTAATATAAGACAACCAAGCATAATATAAGTAAAAAAATATGATGAAAAATAAACTGAAAATGGGATGATGAAAGAAGAAAACAGGAGGGAGGATCTTTAATAATGATTATTGAACTGTATAGCATTTTCCCAGGGTATTTCGTTGTTTAATCCACACTTGTATGTATTCAAAAGACTTCTCTTTTTTTATGAATTTCGTTATTTCTGTTCTCATCCGTAATCTCTATTTTTTCTAAGATGAGCCACTTAGTATCAACAGCTGTGTGGCCTAGGTCGAGGTAATGTTTAACTAGAGGGGCAGTAAGTTTGGAAGTCCAAATTGCAGAACGATGTTCTGTGAGGCGGGTGGTGACTGAGCGAGAAGTCTCTCCTACATAGCCCAAATTGCAAGGGCATAGAATAAGGTAGATTAAGTTCTTTGTCTTACAGCTCCATAATTTTTTGCCACAAATCGTGTATTCATTATGGACAAAGGTCTCACCTTCAATCACCATGTCGCAGGACTTACAGGTAGAATGTTTGAAGGTTCCTCGCACTGGTAAGATCCCATCAAGGAATTTCTGAACAAAGGGAGAGCCTGTGGTGTACTGCGAATGGACAATGATGTCCTTGATGTTCCTGTTGCGACGATGAGCAAACAATGGTTTTGCAAGTTTTTGTTGTTGATCTGGGTCGCTGTTAAGAATGTGCCAATTCGAATTAATAATCTGTTTGATCCTCTCATTCATGGTGGAATGTTTGGTGACGCAAACAAGTTGCGTCATTTTAGGGCGGTTACTTGATTTCAGTAAGTGGTCTCTTTCATAAAACCTAGCCCTTTTGAAAGATTCTCTGACTAGGCGATGGGAGTATCCTCTGGCTATGAACTTAGCTTTCATAGCTGTAGCTTGTATGTCAAAATCGGATACATTAGTGCAATTGCGCCGCAAACGCAAAAATTGTCCGAATGGGATACTCTGCTTTTGTGCTCATGGGTGATAGCTATTAAAATGTAGGAGCGTGTTTCTGGCAGTAGTCTTAATAAAGAGGTCCATCTCTAGTATGCCAGAGTTGTGTCGAATCAAAATGTCTAAGAACTCAACTTGCTGCTGGCTAGTTTGTGCAGTAAACCTCAGATTGGTGTCAGCTAGGTTTAACCATTTCAGGAATTCTTGGAGATGTTCTTCAATGTCCATCCAGATAAAAAAGATATCATCTACATATCTGGACCAGTGTAGGACTGACTCAAAGAATGGAGCAATCTCATTATGAATAAATTTGGATTCAAAAAGAGCCATGTAGACATTTGCTCCTGATGGTGCAACTGATGCTCCCATACTCACACCCTTAATCTGTTTGAAAAGGGTGTGACCAAATTCAAACGTATTTTCAGTCAGAACAATTTTGAGACAGTCTAAAAGGAAAGATTTAGGACATGAGATGTTAAATGTGTCGATGAACCAAGACACTGCCTCTATTGCTTCCCTCTGTGGGATGTTACTATATAGGGATTCAATATCCAGGGTCACTAAGATGTTATTATGCTGGTTGAAAGGAAGGTTCTCAACTTTATTAATCATGTCTCTAGTGTCTTTGATGTAAGATGGAATTTTAGATATATGTGGTCGAATCAGATTATCGATGTATTTGGATAGGGGTTCTGTGACAGACCTAATAGTAGATATGATGGGGCGGTAAGGGGGTCCCGAATAATTTTGTGAATCTTGGGGACACCATAAATGCAAGGCATCTTACCTCCTGAATTATTCAAATATTCCTGTTCTTTTCTGCTAATGTCACCAGCATTAAATGCTGTCGATGTAAGCGATTTAATTTTTGAAGCTACTTTTCGGGTGGGATTCATGGTGATTTTAGCATAAAAATCTTGGTCACTTAACAGGTTCAACATTTTTTGTTCATATGTACTGGTATCAATGACTACAATACCCCCCCTTTATCACAGTTCTTGATGGTAACAGTTTTGTCATGAGCAAAGGCTTTAAGAGAGAAGAACTCTTCTTTGTCAAGGTTGTAGATGGGTTTAGGGATGAATCGCAAGGCTTTGTCTAGACGATTGAGGAAAGTATGTTCGAATACTGCCACTTCTGGACCTACCTGGTCAAGGGAAGGTGTAAAGGTAGATGGAATAGATAATTCTGACGTGTTAGGCAACGCGGTGGAAGATTGCTCCTCATTTTCACTGAACTTTTTAAGTCTGATCTTGCGGAAAAAAGACAAAATGTCTTGATAAAGTTCAAACGTATTGACATTAGTGTGAGGTACATATACCCTTCGAGAGCAAAGTCATACAAGAGGTATCTAAGATGGTAGACGATAGATTGAAGATGAGAATTACATCCCTTGTCTCCAGTACTGTCTGTTGCGGGTTTCCAACATATGCTGGTTGTTCGGTTGGTAATATTGGTTCTGATAGTTGCCCCTGGTCTGTGGTTGGAACCGCACTTTCTGTCTGCCTCTGCGAGTCCCTCGCTGGGCTAAAAAAGGATGTCTCATCTTGTGATTAGTATTGAAGGAATTATGTGGTCCTTGTTGCTCATAGTAGTATGAATTACTTTCACCTTCGGAATCTGAAGTGTCAGAGAAAGTGAGAACTTTCTGTTTTCTAGAATTGTCTTCATTGGAATATTGTTTTGTTTGTAAAAGTTCTCACTCAAATAGGGATATGTTTTTTCCAGAGAGTTATAACGAATGTCTTTATTTAATTTCTCTCAGTCAGAGGTATGAGCAGGGCCACTGGAATTTTGCAACTGTTTGGCTGCACCAACTTTCACACTATTATACCTTTTCCGCATTTGCCACATAATCCATCATCTGCTGCATAATCTGCAGATTTGAACAAAAAAAACCTTGTTTCTAGCTCAAATGTCTCAAACGTTACTAAAAATGCAGCAACAAGTGGTATTGCATGGTGGAAGGCCCTTTGCAAACCTAGAATGGTCACCTCATACTTCTTGCTAAATGTGGGTGTTTGATTGGTACTAATGGTGTGCAAACCACTCTTGCTTGTTTCTGCGCCTCTCTTGCCTCTTTCTGCATTTCTCTTGCTTATTTCTGCACCTTTCTTCCCTTTTCTGCACTTCTCTTACTTCTTTCTGCACTTCTCTTGCTTTTTTTATGCACCTCTCATTTCTTTCTGCAACTCTCTTGCCACTTTCTGCACTTCTCTTGCCTGTTTCTGCACCTCTCTTGCCTGTTTCTACATCTCTCTTCCTTCTTTCCGCACTTCTCTTGCCTCTTTCTGCACCCCTGTTCCCTCTTTCTGCGCATCTCTTGCCAGTTTCTGCAACTCTCTTGCCTCTTTCTACAGTTCTCTTGCCTCTTTCTGCACCCCTCTTGCCTCTTTCTGCACCCCTCTTCCCTCTTTCTACACCCCTCTTCACGCACCTCTCTTGCCTCTGTCTTCAGCCCTCTTGCCTCTTTCTGCACCTCTGTTGCTTCTTTCTTAACTTCTCTTTCTTCTGTCTGCACCCCTCTTGCCTCGTGCTGCAAGTCTGTTGCTCCTTTCTGCACTTCTCTTGCTTCTTTCTGCACCTCTCTTGCAAATTTCTGTACCCCTCGTGCCTCTGTGTGCACCTCTCTTGCCTCTTTCTGCTCGTCTCTTGCCTCTTTCTGCACCCCTTTTGCCTCTATCTGTACCTCATTTGCTTTTTTCAGCACTTCTCTTGCCTCTTTCTGCACACCTCTTGCCTCTTTCTGCACCTCTGTTGGTTCTTTCTGCACTGCTCTTGCATCTGTCTGCTACTCGCTTGCACATTTTGCTACCCCTCTTGCCTCTTTCTGCACTTCTCTTGCCTGTTTCTGTACCTCTCTTGCCTCTTTCTGCACCTCTGTTGCTTCTTTCTGTACCCCCCTTGCCTCTTTCTGCACCCCTCTTGCCTCTTTCTCCACCCCTCTTCCCTCTTTCTGCACCTCTCTTGCCTCTTTCTGCACTCCCCTTCCCTCTTTCTGCACCTCTCTTGCCTGTTTCTACACCTCTCTTCCGTCTTTCCGCACCTCTCTTGCCTCTTTCTGCACCCCTGTTCCCTCTTTCTGCACATCTCTTGCCTGTTTCTGCAACTCTCTTGCCTCTTTCTACAGTTCTTTTGCCTCTTTCTGCACCTCTGTTGCTTCTTTCTGCACTTTTCATGCCCCTTTCTGCATCCCTCTTGCTTCTTTCTGCTCCTTTCTTGGTTGTTTCTGTACTGTTCTTGTTGCTTTCTGAACCTGTCTTGCAAATTTCTGCACCCTTCTTGCCTCTTTCTGCACCCTTCTTCCCTCTTTCTGCACCCCTCTTCCCTCTTTCTGCACCTCTCTTGCCTCTGTCTGCACCCCTCTTGCCTCTTTCTGCACCTCTGTTGCTTCTTTCTTCACTTCTCTTTTTTCTTTCTGCACCCCTCTTGCCTCTTTCTGCACCTATGTTGCTTCTTTCTGCACTTCTCTTGCTTCTTTCTGCACCTCTCTTGCACATTTCTGCACCCCTCGTACCTCTGTGTGCACCTCTCTTGCCTCTTTCTGCTCCTCTCTTGCCTCTTTCTGCACCCCTTTTGCCTCTATCTGCACCTCATTTGCTTTTTTCAGCACTTCTCTTGCCTCTTTCTGCACACCTCTTGCCTCTTTTTGCGCCTCTGTTGGTTCTTTCTGCACTGCTCTTGCATCTGTCTGCTACTCGCTTGCACATTTCTGTACCCCTCTTGCCTCTTTCTGCACCTTTGTTGGTTCTTTCTGCATCTCTCTTGCCTCTGTCTGCACCCCTGTTCCCTCTTTCTGCACTTCTTTGCTTGTTTCTGTAACTCTCTTGCCTTTTTCTGCACTTTTCTTGCCTTTTTCTGCACCTCTGTTGCTTCCTTCTGCACTTCTCTTGCCTCTTTCTGCACCCTTCTTGCCTCTTTCTGTACCTTTGTTGCTTCTTTCTGCACTTCTATTGCTTCTTTCTACACCTCTCTTGCTGCTTTCTGCACCCCTCTTGCCGCTTTCTGCAACCTTCTTCCCTCTTTGTGCACCTCTCTTGCCTCCTTCTGCACCTCTCTTGACTCTTTCTGTACCCCTTTTGCCTCTTTCTGCACCTCTTTTGCGTTGTTTCTGCACTTCCTTTGCCTCTTTTGGTACCCCTCTTGACTCCTTCTGCACCTCTGTTGGTTCTTGCTGCACTGCTCTTGCTTCTTTCTGCATCTCTTTTGCCTGTATCTGCAACTCTCTTGCCTTTTTCTGCACTTCTCTTAACTCCTTCTGCACCTCTGTTGCTTCTTTCTGCACTTCTCTTTCTACTTTCTGCACCCCTCTTGCCTCGTTCTGCACCTCTGTTGCTTCTTTCTGCACTTCTCTTGCTTCTTTCTGCACCTCTCTTGCAAATTTCTGCACCCCTCGTGCCTCTGTGTGCACCTATCTTGCCTCTTTCTGCTCCTCTCTTGCCTCTTTCTGCACCCCTTTTGCCTCTATCTGCACCTCATTTGCTTTTTTCAGCAATTCTCTTGCCTCTTTCTGCACCTCTCTTGCCTCTTTCTGCACCTCTGTTCCCTCTTTCTGCACTTCTTTGCCTGTTTCTGTAACTCTCTTGCCTTTTTCTGCACTTTTCTTGCCTCTTTCTGCACCTCTGTTGCTTCTTTCTTCACTTCTCTTTTTTCTTTCTGCACCCCTCTTGCCTCGTTCTGCACCTCTGTTGCTTCTTTCTGCACTTCTCTTGCTTCTTTCTGCACCTCTCTTGCAAACTTCTGCACCCTTCGTGCCTCTGTGTGCACCTCTCTTGCCTCTTTCTGCTCCTCTCTTGCCTCTTTCTGCACCCCTTTTGCCTCTATCTGCACCTCATTTGCTTTTTCCAGCACTTCTCTTGCCTCTTTCTGCACACCTCTTGCCTCTTTCTGCACCTCTGTTGGTTCTTTCTGCACTGCTCTTGCATCTGTCTGCTACTCGCTTGCACATTTCTGTACCCCTCTTGCCTCTTTCTGCACCTCTGTTGGTTCTTTCTGTACCTCTCTTGCCTCTGTCTGCACCCCTGTTCCCTCTTTCTGCACTTCTTTGCCTGTTTCTGTAACTCTCTTGCCTTTTTCTGCACTTTTCTTGCCTTTTTCTGCACCTCTGTTGCTTCCTTCTGCACTTCTCTTGCCTCTTTCTGCACCCGTCTTGCCTCTTTCTGTACCTCTGTTGCTTCTTTCTGCACTTCTATTTCTTCTTTCGGCACCTCTCTTGCTTCTTTCTGCACCCCTCTGGCCTCTTTCTGCACCCTTCTTCCCTCTTTGTGCACCTCTCTTGCCTCTTTCTGCACCTCTCTTGACTCTTTCTGTACCCCTTTTGCCTCTTTCTGCACCTCTTTTGCTTTGTTTCTGCACTTCCTTTGCCTCTTTTGGTACCCCTCTTGCCTCCTTCTGCACCTCTGTTGGTTCTTGCTGCACTGCTCTTGCTTCTTTCTGCATCTCTTTTGCCTGTATCTGCAACTCTCTTGCCTTTTTCTGTACTTCTCTTAACTCCTTCTGCACCTCTGTTGCTTCTTTCTGCACTTCTCTTTCTTCTTTCTGCACCCCTCTTGCCTCGTTCTGCACCTCTGTTGCTTCTTTCTGCACTTCTCTTGCTTCTTTCTGCACCTCTCTTGCAAATTTCTGCACCCCTCGTGCCTCTGTGTGCACCTCTCTTGCCTCTTTCTGCACCTCTGTTGCTTCTTTCTGCACTTCTCTTGCTTCTTCCTGCACCTGTCTTACAAATTTCTGCACCCATCTTGCCTCTTTCTGCACCTTTTTTGCTTTTTTCTGGACTTCTCTTGCCTCTTTCTGTACCCCTCTTGCCTCTTTCTGCACCTCTGTTGGCTCTTGCTTTTGTCTGCTACTCTCCTGCACATTTCTGCATCACTCTTGCCTCTTTCTGCACCTCCGTTGGTACATTCTGCACCTCTCTTGCCTCTGTCTGCACCCCTGGTTCCTCTTTCTGCACCTCTTTTGCCTGTTTCTGCAGCTCTCTTGCCTCTTTCTGCACTTTTCATGCCTCTTTCTGCACCTCTGTTGCTTCCTTCTGCACTTCTCTTGCCTCTTTCTGCACCCCTCTTGCCTATTTCTGTACCTCTGTTGCTTCTTTCTGCACTTCTCTTGCTTCTTTCTATACCTCTCTTGCTTCTTTCTGTACCCCTCTTACCTCTTTCTGCACCTGTCTTCCCTCTTTGTGCACCTCTCTTGCCTCTTTATGCACCTCTCTTGCCTCTTTCTGCACTCCCCTTCCCTCTTTCTGCACCTCTATTGCCTGTTTCTACACCTCTCTTCCATCTTTCCGCACCTCTCTTGCCTCTTTCTGCACCCCTGTTCCCTCTTTCTGCACATCTCTTACCTGTTTCTGCAACTCTCTTGCCTCTTTCTACAGTTCTCTTGCCTCTTTCTGCACCTCTGTTGCTTCTTTCTGCACTTTTCATGCCTCTTTCTGCATCCCTCTTGCTTCTTTCTGCTCCTTTCTTGGTTGTTTCTGTACTGTTCTTGTTGCTTTCTGAACCTGTCTTGCAAATTTCTGCACCCTTCTTGCCTCTTTCTGCACCCTTCTTCCCTCTTTCTGCACCCCTCTTCCCTCTTTCTGCACCTCTCTTGCCTCTGTCTGCACCCCCTCTTGCCTCTTTCTGCACCTCTGTTGCTTCTTTCTTCACTTCTCTTTTTTCTTTCTGCACCCCTCTTGCCTCGTTCTGCACCTCTATTGCTTCTTTCTGCACTTCTCTTGCTTCTTTCTGCACCTCTCTTGCAAATTTCTGCACCCCTCGTGCCTCTGTGTGCACCTATCTTGCCTCTTTCTGCTCCTCTCTTGCCTCTTTCTGCACCCCTTTTGCCTCTATCTGCACCTCATTTGCTTTTTTCAACACTTCTCTTGCCTCTTTCTGCACACCTCTTGCCTCTTTCTGCACCTCTGTTGGTTCTTTCTGCACTGCTCTTGCATCTGTCTGCTACTCGCTTCCACATTTCTGTAACTCTCTTGCCTTTTTCTGCACTTCTCTTGCCTCTTTCTGCACCCTGCTTGCCTCTTTCTGTACCTCTGTTGCTTCTTTCTGCACTTCTATTGCTTCTTTCTATACCTCTCTTGCTTCTTTCTGCACCCCTCTTGCCTCTTTCTGCAACCTTCTTCCCTCTTTGTGCACCTCTCTTGCCTCTTTCTGCACCTCTCTTGACTCTTTCTGTACCCCTTTTGCCTCTTTCTGCACCTCTTTTGCTTTGTTTCTGAACTTCCTTTGCCTCTTTTGGTACCCCTCTTGCCTCCTTCTGCACCTCTGTTGGTTCTTTCTGCACAGCTCTTGCTTCTTTCTGCATCTTTTTTGCCTGTATCTGCAACTCTCTTGCCTTTTTCTGCACTTCTCTTAACTCCTTCTGCACCTCTGTTGCTTCTTTCTGCACTTCTCTTTCTTCTTTCTGCACCCCTCTTGCCTCGTTCTGCACCTCTGTTGCTTCTTTCTGCACTTCTCTTGCTTCTTTCTGCACCTCTCTTGCAAATTTCTGCCCCTCTCGTGCCTCTGTGTGCACCTCTCTTGCCTCTTTCTGCTCCTCTCTTGCCTCTTTCTGCACCCCTTTTGCCTCTATCTGCACCTCATTTGCTTTTTTCAGCACTTCTCTTGCCTCTTTCTGCACACGTCTTGCCTCTTTCTGCACCTCTGTTGGTTCTTTCTGCACTGCTCTTGCATCTGTCTGCTACTCGCTTGCACATTTCTTTACTCCTCTTCCCTCTTTCTGCACCTCTGTTGGTTCTTTCTGCACCTCTCTTGCCTCTGTCTGCACCCTTGTTCCCTCTTTCCGTACCTCTTTGCCTGTTTCTGTAACTCTCTTGCCTTTTTCTGCACTTTTTGTTGCCTTTTTCTACACCTCTGTTGCTTCCTTCTGCACTTCTCTTGCCTCTTTCTGCACCCTTCTTGCCTCTTGCCCTACCTCTGTTGCTTCTTTCTGCACTTCTATTGCTTCTTCCTACACCTCTCTTGCTTCTTTCTGCACCCCTCTTGCCTCTTTCTGCAACCTTCTTCCCTCTTTGTGCACCTCTCTCGCCTCTTTCTGCACCTCTCTTGACTCTTTCTACACCCCTCTTGCCTCTTTCTGCACCTCTTTTGCTTGTTTCTGCACTTCTTTTGCCTCTTTCGGTACCCCTCTTGCCTCCTTCTGCACCTCTGTTGGTTCTTTCTCCACTGCTCTTGCTTCTTTCTGCATCTCTTTTGCCTGTTTCTGTACTTCTCTTGCCTCCTTCTGCACCTCTGTTGCTTCTTTCTGCACTTCTCTTGCCTCTCTCTGCACCCCTCTTGCCTCTTTCTGCACCTCTGTTACTTCTTTCTGCACTTCTGTTGCTTGTTTCTGCACACATCCTGCCTCTTTCTGCACCCTTCTTCACTCTTTCTGCACCCCTCTTGCCCCTTTCTGTACCATTCTTCCCTCTTTCTGCACCCCTCTTCCCTCTTTCTGCACCCCTCTTCCCTCTTTCTGCACCTCTCTTGCCTCTGTGTGCACCTCTCTTGCCTCTTTCTGCTCCTCTCTTGCCTCTTTCTGCACCCCTTTTGCCTCAATCTGCACCTCATTTGCTTTTTTCAGCACTTCTCTTGTCTCTTTCTGCATACCTCTTGCCTCTTTCTGCACCTCTGTTGGGTCTTTCTGCACTGCTCTTGCATCTGTCTGCTACTCGCTTGCACATTTCGGTACCCGTCTTGCCTCTTTCTGCACTTCTCTTGCCTGTTTCTATACCTCTCTTGCCTCTTTCTGCACCTCTGTTGCTTCTTTCTGTACCCCCTTGCCTCTTTCGGCACCGCTCTTGCCTCTTTCTTCACCCCTCTTCCCTCTTTCTGCACCTTTCTTGCCTCTTTCTGCACTTCCCTTCCCTCTTTCTGCACCTCTCTTGCCTGTTTCTACACCTCTCTTCCGTCTTTCCGCACCTCTTTTGCCTCTTTCTGCACCCCTGTTCCCTCTTTCTGCGCATCTCTTGCCTGTTTCTGCAACTCTCTTGCCTCTTTCTACAGTTCTCTTGCCTCTTTCTGCACCTCTGTTGCTTCAATCTGCACTTTTCATGCCTCTTTCTGCATCCCTCTTGCCTCTTTCTGCTCCTCTCTTGCCTCTTTCTGCACCCCTTTTTCATCTATCTGCACCTCATTTGCTTTTTTCAGCACTTCTCTTGCTTCTTTCTGCACGCCTTTTTCTGCACCTCTGTTGCTTCCTTCCACACTTCTCTTGCCTGTTTCTGCAACTCTCTTGCCTTTTTCTGCACTTCTACTGCCTCCTATCTGCACCTCTGTTGCTTCTTTCTGCACTTCTCTTTCGTCTTTCTGCACCCCTCTTGCCTCGTTCTGCACCTCTGTTGCTTCTTTCTGCACTTCTCTTCCTTCTTTCTGCACCTCTCTTGCAAATTTCTCACCCCTTGTGTAGGAGAGTAGGATCTGCCTCTTATGTTGCCCCCACTTTTTTTCTGATGTTACACTGGTTTCTGGCTATAGTCAGGCTGGATCCCTGCCAATCAGGGCCCCAGCCTCTCTGTTCTCTCTAAGCGATTTGGAGTGCACTCAAGGTGCACTAATGATTGGATGCTGTGGTGCCTTATGAGTCCCTAGTATATGGTACCTTAGGTGCCAAGGGCATAGGTACTTCACAGGCCTACCAGGGGCTGAAGCATGTATTATGCCACCCCTGGGAAGCAGACTAAATCTGAAACCACAGGCCTGCTACTGCAGCATGGGTGAGGTGGTGCTAGCACTCCTCACTGAGCTATAGGTTCCCTATATCTCTCCAACACACACATATAAACCTATCAGTCACCCCTAAGGCAGGCCCTATCAATCCTGAGGGCAGGGTGCTTGGCTTCTATGTGAGGGGGTGCCTCTGCCTGAGCAGGGCCCCTCTGCAGCCCTCAGAGTCCATTCTCTGGTGCTGTTTGTGGATACGGTTAAACCATATACTCTTAAAGTGCATTATATCCTCGCGGTAGAATGTTAACTTTGGTATGGCTGCATCAAAACATGTCGTGTTTGGTGTCAAACATCTTGGAATACTACCCCCGCCAGTCCTGGCGGCGGGGGTAGCATTCCACCCTTCTAGAGGGATAGACATGTACCTACTGTGGAAACACGGTACAATCCTGAAGAGCCCTGGCATCACAAAATGGATGCCACCAGTCACAGACACTGGGCTGCCCTCCTGCTGATGACCGAAACTCGCAGTGGAGGAAGCCCAACAAAAGGTATCCTGTCACAGGGAGGTGTAACCACCTCCCAGACAGGGTTAGTGTATTGGGGCTGGGTGGGTGTACTCTTAGAGTGCTTTGAAGTCCTGCACTGGGGGAGCAGAAGGCTCCTCTGTGCATATGCCAGTTCAAACCGGCTCAGGGGCTACCTGCCCCTGCTCTGGCGCGAAACTGGACAAAGGGAAGTGGGTGTAGCCACCCACTCCCCTGACCCTCCCAAAGGTGGGGTCATAGAGCTAGTCCCTCCCTTCTTTACAGTGTAAGATATGGAACCCTTGAACTTGTAAGTTAGATATCCCTGGATGACGCTCTGAAGAAGAATCCTGGCCCTTCGACGTTCCACTACCTTTGGAAGACAGAAGAATCTCCCTTGGAGTCAAGGAGTGACTCCCCTGCTTGGCAGGCACCAAAAACTACAAACAACAGTTGCAAACTACGCCTCTCCCGCCGGAGTCCGAAGTCCCTGCAGCCCAAGAAGTGGATTTCCTGACTTTTCCAAGGCCATCGTGAGTCCCCAGTGAAGCTGAGGCAAGTGGACCCCACGAGTAACGAGGAACCGCGACCCTTGGGTACCGTGCACTATTGTCGAGTGCAACCCCTCCACAACGTTCTAAGAATCTGTGCTTTGGACCACGTGTGGTCCCAGCCTCCAGCAGGAATCCCTCCTAAGATCAGCGGCCTACACCATCCCGAGTGACCGTGGGCCCCTGTGGAGCGAATCCAACCGAGGCGTCTTTGCGATCCCTTGCCAGCCGGCTCGTGGGTCCCCTGAAGACTTTTGCAAGAAACCAAAGGGCTCCCCTGGTTGCTCCAGGACTGCCCTGACTTACCCTTGCTGGGTGAGTCCCTCAGACCTTTCTGGTCTGCGCCATTGCCTTTTCACACTTAGCACAAGACTTGCTGTTACCAAGGCCTGTTGGCTCCAATCGAGTTGCCGACACCACAGTAAGCTGCAGACATCGTGGGACCCGCCGAATCCAGCTCCTGGTCATCGTCGACACCTCCTGGACCTCGTGGCTGAAGAGTCAAGGCAACCATGAACGACCTGAATCCTGCGACGACGGTGGGCATTCATCTTCCTTGCCCCGAGTCACTGCCAAGTGACTTTGAACACTGTCCCCTCTGCTTTCAGGTCATCCTTCCACCGAATCTAGGCTTGGATTCCACCGGACACTTCTTCAAATCATCACAAGCAGCAAGTCTTCTTTGTTCGCCATTGAAAACGACGCCGCGACCCGACACCAAAGGACACCTGTGCACCCGGCTTCCCTGGGTGAGGTAACTCCAGCACTACGGTGCTCCTGTGGGTGTGGGCCCTAGAACTCCTTACCCTGTAGGTGACTTGCTTGTAGGTTCACCAGAAGTATCCTAAAACTCTTACTTTCCCTGTGCGATTCTCGCACTGACTCGTACAGGGTTCGCGGCTGTGTTAGACACACCGCGTCCAACTCCCTAGTAAATCTACCAGTAACCGTGTCCTTCGACTCGTACTGACCGATCGGTGTGTTCGCCTCGAACACGCCAGGGGCCTGTAACATTGATAACTCAATCGCGTCCGCTTACATAGACTCGTACAGGACTCGCACTAGTGTCTGAACACCGCGTCCGTCCCCTGTGGGTCTCCTACAACTACCTGGGTGGTTCTCTGGGGGTCCCTCGATTCTATGTGCCCTAGACCCCGGTCTAGCCAAGAAAAGATTGTGATATTTACTGTGCTAACTTATTTTGATAACAATTGACTTGTACATATGTTCCTGACTTCTAATCTCATAAAGAGATTAGTAGAGAGTTGTTTATTAATAAATACATATATATTTGATATATATACCTGTGTGGTGTCTTTTCATTTGGTGATTCAAGAGATTGTGTGGTAAAACAAGCTGCTTTACATTCCTTCAAGACTTAGCCTGAAGGCTGCTCTCCACAGCTACCACTAGGATAGCTTTCTATAAAGGTTGTCTTAAACCTATCTACCATAAGAGTCGAATTGTACTGGTGCAAGGTGTCCACTTTAATTAGTGAACAGCATATACCAGGCCAACTTCTCACATTGGTGGGCAGCGTGTGGGATTCCAGCTTGCTATTGTTTTACCAGAAAATCTCTATTTGAATTACTAACTGAAAACCACTATAGGTACTTAAGGTACATATAAAGTCAAGCTTAGTATCAATAAGTTCTACTGAACTTAGAGCTGTGTGCCAAGTGATAGCACACCCTTTCTACAGCTCAAGCTAGGATCAGTAGGCCACAAACTAGTGTAGGTAGTACAACACTGCACAACACTAGAATGTCCTTAAAAGGTGGAGCCAGTGGGTCCACCCAGCCTCAGTATAAGGACATGGCTTTCTCTGACTTGAGAGCCATGTGTGTTGAAAGACACCTGAGGCTAGGACAGAGTCCCTCAACCCTACACCTGACAGATCTGCTGACAGCAGATGATCTTAGATTGGCTCTAGGAGCTAATGGATCTGAATCAGTGGGTGGGTCAATTACAGTGTCTGGGTTAGATGATGAAAATCAGAATGACCAGGACTCTGTGATTGAAGGGCCAGGCTCCAAAGGGCCTGAAAAGGACAGAGGAATTCTCTCTAAGAGAACTGACAGAGTGGATGAGAGGCACATGTCCCCTTCCAGGGAATCTGACCACTCCTATCACTCTGGCAGAGAATTTGTCCATCAGAGGAACTCATACTTTCCCATAAGAGAGACCTCCTCTGAAAGAATGTGCAAACTACTCCAGTATGAGGAAGCACGAGTTGCCCTCAGAACCAAGCAGTTGGCACTGGATAGGGAAGCACTGGAGATCCAGAGAGCTTCTAGAAGAGAGGGGTTAGAACCCCTTGGTGGCAGCAACAGTGTCCCTAGAGGCAGAGAATATATTCCAGACCATAGGAACCTGAGCAAGGTTGTTCCTCCCTACCAGAGTGGGGATAATATCCACAAGTGGATAACTGCTATGGAGAGGGCCTGTAGAGTACAGCAGGTCCCCCAAAAGCAGTGGGCAGCAATATTGTTGCTCTCCTTTTCAGATAAAGGTAGAGACAAGCTCCTCACTGTTAGAGAAGAGGATGCTGATAATTATGAAGTCCTGAAGAGTGCACTAATAGATGGGTTTGGCTTAACCACTGAGCAGTACAGGTTGAAGTTCAGAGACACCCAGAAGGCACAGACTCAGGACTGGACTGACTTTGTTGATTGTGCAACCAAGGCTCTGGAGGGTTGGCTAGTTGGCAGTAGGGTTACTGATTTCAAGGGATTGTATAATCTGATAATGAGAGAACAGATCCTTAATAATTGCCAGAACCAGTTGTTGCATCAGTACCTGGTGGACTCTGATCTGACCTCTCCCCAAGAATTGGGAAAGAAGGCAGACAAATGGGTCAGAACCAGGGTGAGGCAGAAACCCCAGAACCAAGGGGTGACACCAAGAAGCAAGATCCTAAGGGCTCTGAGAAAGGTGGGGATAAGTCAAAAGACCAGAAGTCTTCACAAGGGCCCCAAAACTCTGCATCTGGTGGGGAGTCACAATCCAACAAGGGAAAAGGCCAAAAGAAGCCCTGGTGCAAATTCTGTAAACAGAAAGGGCACTGGACTTCTGATTGCAACAAGTCCAAAGACCAAACCACCACCACTCCTGCCCCTAAGGCAACTGTTCCCCCTAGTTCAGCTACTGGTGGAGGTGGTACTCAGAATAAGGGTGTAGTAGGGTTGACCCTGGGTTCTGAAGTGGACTCTGACCTAGTCAGAGTGCCCACTCAGGCAATGCTGATTTGTGAGGGAGACCTTAATATGTCCTTCCTAGTAAGCCCCAGTAATCTGGGCAAATACAAACAGCAGCCTGTAATAAATGGCAAACAGGCTTTGGCATTTAGGGACACAGGTGCTAGTGTCACCATGGTGGCAGAGGATCTTGTGGACCCTGGACAGATCATCCTGGGCGAAATGTACCAGGTGACCAATGCAAGCAATGTTAAGACCAACCATAGTCTGGCAGTTGTGAATTTCTCCTGGGGAGGGGTAACTGGCCTCAAGAAGGTTGTAGTCAGTGCAGACCTCCCTGTCGAATGTCTATTGGGCAATGATCTAGAGACTTCAGCCTGGTCTGAAGTAGAGTTATGGACTCATGCTGAGATGTTGGGCATCCCTGCAGAGGTATTTGCTGTGACCAGGTCACAAGCAAGAAAGCATAACACTGAACCAGCTCTGGATCCTGGAACAATGGACCAGATGCTTCCCAAGAGGAGGAGCAGTAGGGTAAAGGCAGTGCCTTCCCCTCTGTCTCAGATCACAGATTCACCCCCAGAGGGAGGTGAAGCAGATCCTGAAGAAGGAACTGCCCCAGAGGGACTTGAGCCTGATCAGGTTGAGTTCTTGGGGGCAGGGGGCCCTTCTAGGGAAGATCTGAGTAAGGAGCAACAGTGCTGCCCCTCTCTTGAACCCCTCAGACAGCAGGCTTCTGCTGAGGCTGCTGGGAGTGCTAGTGGGTCCCATAAAGTTTATTGGGATGAGGGACTCCTATATTCTGAGAATAGAGACCCAGCCGCTGGAGCCACCAGGAGGTTGGTAATACCTCAGAAGTTTAGGGGGTTCCTCTTGACCTTAGCACATGATATCTGTAGGAGAGTAGGATCTGCCTCTTATGTTGCCCCCACTTTTTTTCTGATGTTTACACTGGTTTCTGGCTATAGTCTGGCTGGGCCCCTGCTAATCAGGGCCCCAGCCTCTCTGTTCTCTCTAAACGATTTGGAGTGCACTCTAGGTGCACTAGTGATTGGATACTGTGGTACCTTATGAGTTCCTAGTATATGGTACCTTAGGTACCAAGGGCATAGGTACTTCACAGGCCTACCAGGGGCTGCAGCATGTATTATGCCACCCCTGGGAAGCAGACTAAATCTGACACCACAGGCCTGCTACTGCAGCCTGAGTGAGGAAGTGCTAGCACTCCTCACTGAGATATAGGTTCCCTATATCTCTCCTGCACACACATATAACCCTATCAGTCACCCCTAAGGCAGGCCCTATCAATCCTGAGGGCAGGGTGCTTGGCTTCTATGTGAGGGGGTGCCTCTGCCTGAGCAGGGCCCCTCTGCAGCTCTCAGAGTCCATTCTCTGGTGCTGTTTGTGGATGGGGTTAAACCATATACTTTTAAGTGCATTATATCCTCGCGGTAAAATGCTAACTTTGGAATGGCTGCATCGAAACATGTCGTGTTTGGTGTCAAACACCTTGGAATACTACCCCCCGCCAGTCCTGGCGGCGGGGGTAGCATTCCACCCTTCTAGAGGGATAGACATGTACCTACTGTGGAAACGCGATAGAATCCTGCAGAGCCCTGGCATCACAAAATGGATGCCACCAGTCACAGACACTGGGCTGCCCTCCTGCTGATGACCAACACTCGCAGTGGAGGGAGCCCAACAATAGATATCCTGTCCCAAGGGGGTGTGACCACCTCCCAGACAGGGTTTAGTGTATTGGGGCTGGGTGGGTGCACTCTTAGAGTGCTTTGAAGTCCTGCACTGGGGGAGCAGAAGGCTCCTCTGTGCATATGCCAGTTCAAACCGGCTCAGGGGCTACCTGTCCCTGCTCTGGCGCGAAACTGGACAAAGGGAAGTGGGTGTAGCCACCCACTCCCCTGACCCTCCCATAGGTAGGGTCATAGAGCTAGTCCCTCCCCTCCTTTTAGTATAAGAGGGGGAACTGGTGCATTGCACCCTAGATTTCCCTGGACGACGCTCTACAAGAAGAATCCCAGACCTTCGACGTTCCACTACCTTTGGAAGACTGAAGAATCTCCCTTGGAGTCAAGGAGTGACTCCCCTGCTTGGCAGGCACCAAAAACTACAAACGACGGTCACAAACTACGCCGCTCCCGCCGGAGTCCGAAGTCCCTGCAGCCCAAGAAGTGGATTTCCTGACTTCACAAAGGCCATCGTGAGTACCCAGCGAAGCTGAGGCCAGTGGACCCCAAGACTAACGAGGAACCTTGACCCCTGGGTACCGCGCACTATTGTCAAGTGCAACCCCTCACAACATTCTATGAACTTGTACTTTGGACCACGTGTGGTCCCAGCCTCCAGCAGGAATGCCTCCTAAGATCAGCGGCCTACCACGTCCCGAGTGACCGTGGGCCTCTGTGAGAGAATCCTCCCAAGGCGTCTTTGCGATCCCTTGCCAGCTGCCTTGTGGGTCCCCAGAAGACTTTCCAAAGAAACCAAAGGGCTCCCCTGATTGCTCCAGGCCTGCCCTGACTTACCCTTGCTGGGTGAGTTCCACAGACCTTGCTGGTCTGCGCCATTGCCTCTTCACACTTTCCTCAAGACTTGCTGTTACCAAGGCTTGTTGGCTCCGATCGAGTTGCCGACACAGCAGTAAGCCGCAGACATCGTGGGACATGCCGAATCCAGCTCCTGGTTGTCGTCGACGCCTCCTGGACCTCGTGGCTGAAGAGTCAAGGCAACTGTGAACGACCTGAATCCTGCGACGACGGTGGGCATTCATCTTCCTTGCCCCGAGTCACTGCCAAGTGACTTTGAACACTGTCCCCTCTGCTTTCAGGTCATCCTTCCACCGAATCCAGGCTTGGATTCCACCGGACACTTCTTCAAACCATCACAAGCAGCAAGTCTTCTTTGTTCGCCTTTGAAAACGACGCCGCGACCCGACACCAAAGGACACCTGTGCACCCGGCTTCCCTGGGTGAGGTAACTCCAGCACTACGGTGCTCCTGTAGGTGTGGGCCCTAGAACTACTTACCCTGTAAGTGACTTGCTTGTAGGTTCACCAGAAGTATCCTAAAACTCTTACTTTCCCCGTGCGATTCTCGCACTGACTCGTACAGGGTTCGCGGCTGTGTTAGACACACCGCGTCCAACTCCCTTGCAAATCCTATCTGTAGACCATATCCTCCGACTCGTACTGAGTCCGATCGGTGTGTTCGCCTCGAACACGCAAGGGACCTTGAACATTGATATCTCAATCGCGTCTGAGTGCATAGACTCGTACAGGATTCGCATCGGTGCCAGGTCACCGCGTCCGTCCCCTGTGGGTCTCCTACAACTACCTGGGGTGGTTCTTGGGGGTCCCTCGATTCTAGATGCCCTAGACCTAGGTCTAGCAAACTAAGATTGTAATATTCAATTGTGCTAAACTTATCCTGATAATATTTGACTTGTACATATGTTCCTATCCTCTAATCTCATAAAGAGATTAGTAGAGAGTGTTTATTAATAAATACTTATATATTTGATATATATATCTGTGTGGTGTCTTTTCATTTGGTGATTCAAGAGATTGTGTGGTAAAACAAGCTGCTTTACATTCCTTCAAGACTTAGCCTGAAGGCTGCTCTCCACAGCTACCACTAGGATAGCTTTCTATAAAGGTTGTCTTAAACCTATCTACCATAAGAGTCGAATTGTTCTGGTGCAAGGTGTCCACTTTAATTAGTGAACAGCATATGCCAGGCCAACTTCTCACATTGGTGGGCAGCGTGTGGGATTCCAGCTTGCTATTGTTTTACCAGAAAATCTCTATTTGAATTACTAACTGAAAACCACTATAGGTACTTAAGGTACATATAAAGTCAAGCTTAGTATCAATAAGTTCTACTGAACTTAGAGCTGTGTGCCAAGGGATAGCACACCCTTTCTACAGCTCAAGCTAGGATCAGTAGGCCACAAACTAATGTAGGTAGCACAACACTGCACAACACTAGAATGTCCTTAAAAGGTGGAGCCAGTGGGTCCACCCAGCCTCAGTATAAGGACATGGCTTTCTCTGACTTGAGAGCCATGTGTGTTGAAAGACACCTGAGACTAGGACAGAGTCCCTCAACCCTGCACCTGATAGATCTGCTGACAGCAGATGATCTTAGATTGGCTCTAGGAGCTAATGGGTCTGAATCAGTGGGTGGGTCAATTACAGTGTCTGGGTCAGATGATGAAAATCAGAATGACCAGGACTCTGTGATTGAAGGGCCAGGCTCCAAAGGGCCTGAAAAGGACAGAGGAATTCTCCCTAAGAGAACTGACAGAGTGGATGAGAGGCACAGGTCCCCTTCCAGGGAATCTGACCACTCCTATCACTCTGGCAGAGAATTTGTCCATCAGAGGAACTCATACTTTCCCATAAGAGAGACCTCCTCTGAAAGAATGTGCAAACTACTCCAGTATGAGGAAGCACGAGTTGCCCTCAGAACCAAGCAGTTGGCACTGGATAGGGAAGCCCTGGAGATCCAGAGAGCTTCTAGAAGAGAGGGGTTAGAACCCCTTGGTGGCAGCAACAGTGTCCCTAGAGGCAGAGAATTTATTCCAGACCATAGGAACCTGAGCAAGGTTGTTCCTCCCTACCAGAGTGGGGATGATATCCACAAGTGGATAACTGCTATGGAGAGGGCCTGTAGAGTACAGCAGGTCCCCCAGAAGCAGTGGGCAGCAATCTTGTGGCTCTCCTTTTCAGATAAAGGTAGAGACAAGCTCCTCACTGTTAGAGAAGAGGATGCTGATGATTATGAAGTCCTGAAGAGTGCACTGATAGATGGGTTTGGCTTAACCACTGAGCAGTACAGGTTAAAGTTCAGAGACACCCAGAAGGCACAGACTCAGGACTGGACTGACTTTGTTGATTGTGCAACCAAGGCTCTAGAGGGTTGGCTGGTTGGCAGTAGGGTTACTGATTTTAAGGGATTGTATAATCTGATGATGAGAGAACAAATCCTTAATAATTGCCAGAACCAGTTGTTGCATCAGTACCTGGTGGACTCGGATCTGACCTCTCCCCAAGAATTGGGAAAGAAGGCAGACAAGTGGGTCAGAACCAGGGTGAGGCAGAAACCCCAGAACCAAGGGGGTGACACCAAGAAGCAAGATCCTAAATGCACTGAGAAAGGTGGGGAGAAGTCAAAAGACCAGAAGTCTTCACAAGGGCCCCAAAAATCTGCATCTGGTGGGGAGTCACAGTCCAACAAGGGAAAAGGCCAAAAGAAGCCCTGGTGCAAATTCTGTAAACAGAGTGGGCACTGGACTTCTGACTGTAACAAGTCCAAAGACCAAACCACCACCACTCCTGCCCCTAAGGCAACTGTTCCCCCTAGTTCAGCTGCTGGTGGAGGTGGTACACAGACTAAGGGTTTAGTAGGGTTGACCCTGGGTTCTGAAGTGGACTCTGACCTAGTCAGAGTGCCCACTCAGGCAATGCTGATTTGTGAGGGAGACCTTAATATGTCCTTCCTAGTGAGTCCCAGTAATCTGGGCAAATACAAACAGCAGCCTGTAATAAATGGCAAACAGGCTTTGGCATTTAGGGACACAGGTGCTAGTGTCACCATGGTGGCAGAGGATCTTGTGGACCCTGGACAGATCATCCTGGGCGAAATGTACCAGGTGACCAATGCAAGCAACGCCAAGACCAACCATAGTCTGGCAGTTGTGAATTTCTCCTGGGGAGGGGTAACTGGCCTCAAGAAGGTTGTAGTCAGTGCAGACCTCCCTGTAGAATGTCTGTTGGGCAATGATCTAGAGACTTCAGCCTGGTCTGAAGTAGAGTTATGGACTCATGCTGAGATGTTGGGCATCCCTGCAGAGGTATTTGCTGTGACCAGGTCACAAGCAAGAATGCATGACACTGAACCAGCTCTGGATCCTGGAACAATGGACCAGATGCTTCCCAAGAGGAGGAGCAGTAGGGTAAAGGCAGTGCCTTCCCCTCTGTCTCAGATCACAGATTCACCCCCAGAGGGAGGTGAAGCAGATCCTGAAGAAGGAACTTCCCCAGAGGGACTTGAGCCTGATCAGGTTGAGTTCTTGGGGGCAGGGGGCCCTTCTAGGGAAGATCTGAGGAAGGAGCAACAGTGCTGCCCCTTTCTTGAACCCCTCAGACATCAGGCTGCTGTTGAGGCTGCTGGGAGTGCTAGTGGGTCCCATAAAGTTTATTGGGATGAGGGACTCCTATATTCTGAAGGTAGAGACCCAGCCCCTGGAGCCACCAGGAGGTTGGTAATACCTCAGAAGTTTACGGGGTTCCTCTTGACCCTAGCACACGACATCCCTTTAGCAGGACACGTGGGCCAAAACAAGACCTGGGACAGGCTTGTTCCACATTTTCATTGGCCACATATGTCAGAGGACACAAAGGAGTTTTGTCACTCCTGTGTCACATGCCAAGCCAGTGGTAAGGCAGGTGTCACAACAAAGGCCCCCCTGATACCACTACCTGTGGTGGGGGTACCCTTTGAAAGGGTAGGGATTGACATTGTTGGTCCCCTTGACCCTCAAACTGCATCTGGGCACAGGTTTATCCTGGTGGTAGTGGATCATGCCAACAGGTACCCAGAGGCAATTCCCCTGAGGACCACCACAGCCCCTGTGGTGGCAAGAGCCCTCATTGGAGTCTTCTCCAGAGTGGGTTTTCCAAAGGAAGTCATTTCTGACAGAGGTACCAACTTCATGTCAGGGTATCTAAAAGCAATGTGGAAGGAGTGTGGTGTAACTTACAAGTTCACCACCCCTATCACCCACAATGCAATGGTTTAGTTGAACGCTTCAACAAAACCTTGAAAGGAATGATTAAAGGACTCCCAGAGAAGCTTAGGCGGAAATGGGACCTTCTTCTTCCTTGCCTGTTGTTTGCCTACAGAGAGGTTCCACAGAAGGGGGTTGGTTACAGCCCATTTGAGCTTCTGTTTGGGCATCCTGTGAGAGGTCCACTGTGTTTGGTAAAAGAGGGCTGGGAGTTACCTCTCAAGCAACCCAAACAAGATGTGATGGACTATGTACTTGGTCTCCGCTCCCGGATGGCTGAGTACATGAAAAAGGCAACCAAAAACCTGGAGGCCAGCCAAGAATTACAAAAAGCTTGGCATGACCAAAAGGCTGTACTGACTGTATACCAGCCAGGACAGAAAGTGTGGGTGTTGGAGCCTGTGGCCCCAGCAGCCCTCCAGGACAAGTGGAGTGGCCCCCATACAATAGTTGAACAGAAGGGAGAAGTCACCTATCTGGTGAATCTTGGAACTCCCAGGAGCCCCCTGAGGGTGCTCCATGTCAACCGACTAAAGCCATATGTTGACAGGGCTGACATGGGCTTGCTCATGGCAACTGATGAGGACCAGGAGGAAGAGAGTGACCCTCTCCCTGACCTGCTCTCTCAGAACCCTGATGATGGGTCAGTAGATGGTGTTGCTTTGGCAAGCAGCCTCACTGACCATCAGCAAACTGAGTGCAGACACGTTCTGCAACAGTTTAGACATATGTTTAGCCTGACCCCTAGTCAGACTTCCTGGTGCACCCACGAGGTGGACA
The DNA here is from genome assembly GCA_963921515.1 of Calotriton arnoldi. Classification (NCBI taxonomy): domain Eukaryota; kingdom Metazoa; phylum Chordata; class Amphibia; order Caudata; family Salamandridae; genus Calotriton; species Calotriton arnoldi. The sequence continues at coordinate 103,644 of CAWUFW010020489.1, forward strand.
CTGGAGACAGTCTGCCTGTCAAGAATAAGATCTACAGGCAACCTGACCATGTCAGGGACTGTATCAGGACTGAAGTCCAGAAAATGTTGGAGCTAGGTGTAATTGAGCCTTCAGATAGCCCGTGGGCTAGTCCAGTAGTCCTGGTACCCAAGCCTCATACCCAGGGTGATAAGAAAGAAATGAGGTTTTGTGTAGACTACAGAGGCCTCAATGCAGTCACTAGGACTGATGCCTATCCCATTCCAAGGGCAGATGAGCTGATTGATACTTTGGCCTCAGCCAAGTATCTAAGCACGTTTGACCTAACAGCTGGCTACTGGCAGATCAGATTAGCTGATGATGCAAAAGCCAAGACGGCATTTTCGACCCCTGGTGGGCACTACCACTTTGTGGTGATGCCCTTTGGATTGAAAAATGCACCTGCCACTTTCCAGAGGTTGGTGAATAAAGTTCTGACAGGGATGGAAACTTATTGCTCAGCTTATCTAGATGATATTGCTGTCTTTAGTTCCTCCTGGCAGGATCACCTGGTCCACCTCAGGAATGTTTTGGAGGCCCTGCAAAAGGCAGGCCTCACTATCAAGGCCACTAAGTGCCAGATAGGGCAGAGTCAGGTTGTATACCTGGGCCACCTTGTAAGTGGAGGTCAGGTTCAGCCTTTGCAGAGCAAGATCCAGACCATAATGGAATGGGTTGCTCCAACCACCCAGACACAGGTGAGAGCCTTCTTAGGCCTATCTGGGTACTATAGGAGGTTTGTCAAGGGATATGGATCTATAGTGACCCCCTTGAATGATCTGACCTCAAAGAAAATGCCAAAAAAGGTTCAGTGGACAGCTAGCTGTCAGAAGGCATTTGAAGACCTAAAGCAGGCCATGTGCACTGCCCCCATCTTACAGAGTCCAGACTACACCAAAAAGTTCATTGTCCAAACAGATGCTTCTGAGCTGGGTGTGGGAGCTGTACTGTCTCAACTGAATGATGAAGGTCAAGACCAGCCAGTAGCTTTCATTAGCAGAAGGCTGACCCCTAGAGAGAAACGTTGGTCAGCTATAGAGAGGGAGGCCTTTGCTGTGGTATAGGCCCTGAAGAAGCTGCGGCCATACTTGTTTGGTACTCACTTCATAGTTCAGACCGACCACAAGCCCCTCCTATGGCTTAAACAAATGAAAGGAGAAAACCCAAAACTTTTGAGGTGGTCCATTTCCCTACAGGGGATGGACTATAAAGTGGAACATAGACCTGGGACCCAACATGCCAATGCAGATGGACTCTCAAGGTATTTCCACTTTGAACACGAAGACTCAACTGGTCAAGGTTAGTTTAGTGTCCCTGCGTTTGGGGGGGTTGTGTAGGAGAGTAGGATCTGCCTCTTATGTTGCCCCCACTTTTTTTCTAATGTTTACACTGGTTTCTGGCTATAGTCTGGCTGGGCCCCTGCTAATCAGGGCCCAAGCCTCTCTGTTCTCTCTAAACGATTTGGAGTGCACTCTAGGTGCACTAGTGATTGGATACTGTGGTACCTTATGAGTCCCTAGTATATGGTACCTTAGGTACCAAGGGCATAGGTACTTCACAGGCCTACCAGGGGCTGCAGCATGTATTATGCCACCCCTGGGAAGCAGACTAAATCTGACACCACAGGCCTGCTACTGCAGCCTGAGTGAGGAAGTGCTAGCACCCCTCACTGAGATATAGGTTCCCTATATCTCTCCTGCACACACATATAACCCTATCAGTCACCCCTAAGGCAGGCCCTATCAATCCTGAGGGCAGGGTGCTTGGCTTCTATGTGAGGGGGTGCCTCTGCCTGAGCAGGGCCCCTCTGCAGCTCTCAGAGTCCATTCTCTGGTGCTGTTTGTGGATGCGGTTAAACCATATACTTTTAAGTGCATTATATCCTCGCGGTAAAATGCTAACTTTGGAATGGCTGCATCGAAACATGTCGTGTTTGGTGTCAAACACCTTGGAATACTACCCCCCCGCCAGTCCTGGCGGCGGGGGTAGCATTCCACCCTTCTAGAGGGATAGACATGTACCTACTGTGGAAACGCGGTAGAATCCTGCAGAGCCCTGGCATCACAAAATGGATGCCACCAGTCACAGACACTGGGCTGCCCTCCTGCTGATGACCAACATTCGCAGTGGAGGGAGCCCAACAATAGATATCCTGTCCCAAGGGGTGTGACCACCTCCCAGACAGGGTTTAGTGTATTGGGGCTGGGTGGGTGCACTCTTAGAGTGCTTTGAAGTCCTGCACTGGGGGAGCAGAAGGCTCCTCTGTGCATATGCCAGTTCAAACCAGCTCAGGGGCTACCTGTCCCTGCTCTGGCGCGAAACTGGACAAAGGGAAGTGGGTGTAGCCACCCACTCCCCTGACCCTCCCATAGGTAGGGTCATAGAGCTAGTCCCTCCCCTCCTTTTAGTATAAGAGGGGGAACCGGTGCATTGCACCCTAGATTTCCCTGGACGACGCTCTACAAGAAGAATCCCGGACCTTCGACGTTCCACTACCTTTGGAAGACTGAAGAATCTCCCTTGGAGTCAAGGAGTGACTCCCCTGCTTGGCAGGCACCAAAAACTACAAACGACGGTTGCAAACTACGCCGCTCCCGCCGGAGTCCGAAGTCCCTGCAGCCCAAGAAGTGGATTTCCTGACTTCTCAAAGGCCATCGTGAGTCCCCAGCAAAGCTGAGGCCAGTGGACCCCAAGAGTAACGAGGAACCTTGACCCCTGGGTACCGTGCACTATTGTTGAGTGCAACACCTCACAACATTCCACGAACTTGTGCTTTGGACCACGTGTGGACCCAGCCTCCAGCAGGAATTCCTTCTAAGATCAGCGGCCTACCACATCCCAAGTGACCGTGGGCCCCTGTGAGAGAATCCTCCCAAGGTGTCTTTGCGATCCCTTGCCAGCCGGCTTGTGGGTCCCCAGAAGACTTTCCAAAGAAACCAAAGGACTCCCCTGGTTGCTCTAGGCCTGCCCTGACTTACCCTCGCTGGGTGAGTTCCACAGACCTTGCTGGTCTGCGCCATTGCCTCTTCACACTTTCCTCAAGACTTGCTGTTACCAAGGCTTGTTGGCTCCGATCGAGTCGCAGACACCGCAGTAAGCCGCAGTCATCATGGGACACGCCGAATCCAGCTCCTGGTCATCGTCGACGCCTCCTGGACCTTGTGGCTGAAGAGTCAAGGCAACCGTGAACGACCTGAATCCTGCAACGACGGTGGGCATTCATCTTCCTTGCCCCGAGTCACTGCCAAGTGACTTTGAACACTGTCCCCTCTGCTTTCAGGTCATCCTTCCACCGAATCCAGGCTTGGATTGCACCGGTCACTTCTTCAAACCATCACAAGCAGCAAGTCTTCTTTGTTCGCCATTGAAAACGACGCCGCGACCCGACACCAAAGGACACCTGAGCACCCGGCTTCCCTGGGTGAGGTAACTCCAGCACTACAGTGCTCCTGTCGGTGTGGGCCCTAGAACTACTTACCCTGTAAGTGACTTGCTTGTAGGTTCACCAGAAGTATCCTAAAACTCTTACTTTCCCCGTGCGATTCTCGCACTGACTCGTACATGGTTCGCGTCTGTGTTAGACACACCGCGTCCAACTCCCTTGCAAATCCTATCTGTAGACCGTATCCTCCGACTCGTACTGAGTCCGATCGGTGTGTTCGCCTCGAACACGCAAGGGACCTTGAACATTGATATCTCAATCGCGTCTGAGTGCATAGACTCGTACAGGATTCGCATCGGTGCCAGGTCACTGCGTCCGTCCCCTGTGGGTCTCCTACAACTACCTGGGGTGGTTCTTGGGGTCCCTCGATTCTAGATGCCCTAGACCTAGGTCTAGCAAACTAAGATTGTAATATTCAATTGTGCTAAACTTATCCTGATAATATTTGACTTGTACATATGTTCCTATCCTCTAATCTCATAAAGAGATTAGTAGAGAGTGTTTATTAATAAATACATATATATTTGATATATATACCTGTGTGGTGTCTTTTCATTTGGTGATTCAAGAGATTGTGTGGTAAAACAAGCTGCTTTACATTCCTTCAAGACTTAGCCTGAAGGCTGCTCTCCACAGCTACCACTAGGATAGCTTTCTATAAAGGTTGTCTTAAACCTATCTACCATAAGAGTCGAATTGTTCTGGTGCAAGGTGTCCACTTTAATTAGTGAACAGCATATGCCAGGCCAACTTCTCACAATATCCCTTTAGCAGGTCACTTGGGCCAAAACAAGACCTGGGACAGGCTTGTTCCACATTTTCATTGGCCACATATGTCAGAGGACACAAAGGAGTTTTGTCGCTCCTGTGTCACTTGCCAAGCCAGTGGTAAGGCAGGTGGCACAACAAAGGCCCCCCTGATACCACTACCTGTGGTGGGGGTACCCTTTGAAAGGGTAGGGATTGACATTGTTGGTCCCCTTGACCCTCAAATTGCATCTGGGCACAGATTTATCCTGGTGGTAGTGGATCATGCCACCAGGTACCCAGAGGCAATTCCCCTGAGGACCACCACAGCCCCTGTGGTGGCAAGAGCCCTCATTGGAGTTTTCTCCAGAGTGGGTTTCCCAAAGGAGGTCATCTCTGACAGAGGTACTAACTTCATGTCAGGATATCTAAAAGCAATGTGGAAGGAGTGTGGGGTAGTTTATAAGTTCACCACCCCCTATCACCCACAATGCAATGGGTTGGTTGAACGTTTCAACAAAACCCTGAAGGGAATGATTAAAGGACTCCCAGAGAAGCTTAGGCGGAAATGGGACCTTCTTCTTCCTTGCCTGCTATTTGCATACAGAGAAGTTCCACAGAAGGGGGTTGGTTACAGCCCATTTGAGCTTCTGTTTGGGCATCCTGTGAGAGGTCCACTGTGTTTGGTAAAAGAGGGCTGGGAGTTACCTCTCAAGCCCCCAAACAAGATGTGATGGACTATGTACTTGGTCTCCGCTCCCGGATGGCTGAGTACATGAAAAAGGCAACCAAAAACCTGGAGGCCAGCCAAGAATTACAAAAAGCTTGGCATGACCAAAAGGCTGTACTGACTGTATACCAGCCAGGACAGAACGTGTGGGTGTTGGAGCCTGTGGCCCCAGCAGCCCTCCAGGACAAGTGGAGTGGCCCCCATACAATAGTTGAACAGAAGGGAGAAGTCACCTATCTGGTGAATCACTCCCAGGAGCCCCCTGAGGGTGCTCCATATCAATAGATTAAAGCCATATGTTGACAGGGCTGACATGGGCTTGCTCATGGCAACTGATGAGGACCAGGAGGAGGAGAGTGACCCTCTACCCGACCTGCTCTCTCAGATGGGTCAGTAGAAGGTGTTGCTTTGGCAAGCAGCCTCACTGACCATCAGCAAACTGAGTGTAGACAAGTTCTGCAACAGTTTAGACATATGTTTAGCCTGACCCCTAGTCAGACTACCTGGTGCACCCATGAGGTGGACACTGGAGACAGTCTGCCTGTCAAGAATAAAATCTACAGGCAACCTGACCATGTCAGGGACTGTATCAGGACTGAAGTCCAGAAAATGTTGGAGCTAGGTGTAATTGAGCCTTCAGATAGCCCTTGGGCTAGCCCAGTAGTCCTGGTACCCAAGCCTCATACCCAGGGTGGTAAGAAAGAAATGAGGTTTTGTGTAGACTACAGAGGCCTCAATGCAGTCACTAGGACTGATGCCTACCCCATACCAAGGGCAGATGAGCTGATTGATACTTTGGCCTCAGCCAAGTATCTAAGCACATTTGACCTAACAGCTGGCTACTGGCAGATCAGATTAGCTGATGATGCAAAAGCCAAAACAGCATTTTCGACCCCTGGTGGGCACTACCACTTTGTGGTGATGCCCTTTGGATTGAAAAATGCACCTGCCACTTTTCAGAGGTTGGTGAATAAAGTTCTGGCATGGATGGAAACTTATTGCTCAGCTTATCTAGATGATATTGCTGTCTTTAGTTCCTCCTGGCAGGATCACCTGGTCCACCTCAGGAATGTTTTGGAGGCTCTGCAGAAAGCAGGCCTCACTATCAAGGCCACCAAGTGCCAGATAGGGCAGAGTCAGGTTGTGTACCTGGGCCACCTTGTGGGTGGAGGCCAGGTTCAACCTTTGCAGAGCAAAATCCAAACCATAATGGAATGGGTTGCGCCAACCACCCAGACACAGGTGAGAGCCTTCTTAGGCCTGACTGGGTACTATAGGAGGTTTGTCAAGGGATATGGATCTATAGTGACCCCCTTGAATGATCTGACCTCAAAGAAAATGCCAAAAAGGTTCAGTGGACAGCTAGCTGTCAAAAGGCATTTGAAGACCTAAAGCAGGCCATGTGCACTGCCCCCATCTTACAGAGTCCAGACTACACCAAAATGTTCATTGTCCAAACAGATGCTTCTGAGCTGGGTGTGGGAGCTGTACTGTCTCAACTGAATGATGAAGGTCAAGACCAGCCAGTAGCTTTCATTAGCAGAAGGCTGACCCCTAGAGAGAAACGTTGGTCAGCTATAGAGAGGAGGCCTTTGCTGTGGTGTGGGCCCTGAAGAAGCTGAGGCCATACTTGTTTGGCACTCACTTCATAGTTCAGACTGACCACAAGCCCCTCCTATGGCTTAAGCAGATGAAAGGTGAAAACCCAAAACTTTTGAGGTGGTCCATTTCCCTACAGGGGATGGACTATACAGTGGAACATAGGCCTGGGACCCAACATGCCAATGCAGATGGACTCTCAAGGTATTTCCACTTTGAACACGAAGACTCAACTGGTCAAGGTTAGTTTAGTGTCCCTGCGTTTGGGGGGGTTGTGTAGGAGAGTAGGATCTGCCTCTTATGTTGCCCCCACTTTTTTCTGATGTTACACTGGTTTCTGGCTATAGTCAGGCTGGATCCCTGCCAATCAGGGCCCCAGCCTCTCTGTTCTCTCTAAGCGATTTGGAGTGCACTCTAGGTGCACTAATGATTGGATGCTGTGGTGCCTTATGAGTCCCTAGTATATGGTACCTTAGGTGCCAAGGGCATAGGTACTTCACAGGCCTACCAGGGGCTGAAGCATGTATTATGCCACCCCTGGGAAGCAGACTAAATCTGACACCACAGGCCTGCTACTGCAGCCTGGGTGAGGTGGTGCTAGCACTCCTCACTGAGCTATAGGTTCCCTATATCTCTCCAACACACACATATAAACCTATCAGTTACCCCTAAGGCAGGCCCTATCAATCCTGAGGGCAGGGTGCTTGGCTTCTATGTGAGGGGGTGCCTCTGCCTGAGCAGGGCCCCTCTGCAGCCCTCAGAGTCCATTCTCTGGTGCTGTTTGTGGATGCGGTTAAACCATATACTCTTAAAGTGCATTATATCCTCGCGGTAGAATGCTAACTTTGGTATGGCTCCATCAAAACATGTCGTGTTTGGTGTCAAACATCTTGGAATACTACCCCCCCCCCCGCCAGTCCTGGCGGCGGGGGTAGCATTCCACCCTTCTAGAGGGATAGACATGTACCTACTGTGGAAACACGGTACAATCCTGAAGAGCCCTGGCATCACAAAATGGATGCCACCAGTCACAGACACTGGGCTGCCCTCCTGCTGATGACCGAAACTCGCAGTGGAGGAAGCCCAACAAAAGGTATCCTGTCACAGGGAGGTGTAACCACCTCCCAGACAGGGTTAGTGTATTGGGGCTGGGTGGGTGCACTCTTAGAGTGCTTTGAAGTCCTGCACTGGGGGAGCAGAAGGCTCCTCTGTGCATATGCCAGTTCAAACCGGCTCAGGGGCTACCTGCCCCTGCTCTGGCATGAAACTGAACAAAGGGAAGTGGGTGTAGCCACCCACTCCCCTGACCCTCCCAAAGGTGGGGTCATAGAGCTAGTCCCTCCCTTCTTTACAGTATAAGATAGGGAACCCTTGAACTTGTAAGTTAGATATCCCTGGATGATGCTCTGAAGACGAATCCTGGCCCTTCGACGTTCCACTACCTTTGGAAGACAGAAGAATCTCCCTTGGAGTCAAGGAGTGACTCCCCTGCTTGGCAGGCACCAAAAACTACAAACGACGGTCGCAAACTACACCTCTCCCGCCGGAGTCCGAAGTCCCTGCAGCCCAAGAAGTGGATTTCCTGACTTCTCCAAGGCCATCGTGAGTCCCCAGTAAAGCTGAGGCAAGTGGACCCCACGAGTAACGAGGAACCGCGACCCTTGGGTTCCGTGCTCTATTGTCGAGTGCAACCCCTCCACAACATTCTAAGAATCTGTGCTTTGGACCACGTGTGGTCCCAGCCTCCAGCAGGAATCCCTCCCAAGATCAGCGGCCTACACCATCCTGAGTGACCGTGGGCCCCTGTGGAGCAAATCTGACCGAGGCGTCTTCGCGATCCCTTGCCAGCCGGCTCGTGGCTCCCCTGAAGACTTTTGCAAGAAACCAAAGGGCTCCCCTGGTTGCTCCAGGCCTGCCCTGACTTACTCTTGCTGGGTGAGTCCCTCAGACCTTGCTGGTCTGCGCCATTGCCTTTTCACACTTAGCACAAGACTTGCTGTTACCAAGGCCTGTTGGCTCCAATCGAGTTGCCAACACCACAGTAAGCTGCAGACATCGTGGCACCCACCGAATCCAGCTCCTAGTCATCGTCGACGCCTCCTGGACCTCGTGGCTGAAGAGTCAAGGCAACTGTGAATGACCTGAATCCTGCGACGACGGTGGGCATTCATCTTCCTTGCCCCGAGTCACTGTCAAGTGACTTTGAACACTGTCCCCTCTGCTTTCAGGTCATCCTTCCACCGAATCCAGGCTTGGATTCCACCGGACACTTCTTCAAATCATCACATGCAGCAAGTCTTTTTTGTTCGCCATTGAAAACGACGCCGCGACCTGACACCAAAGGACACCTGTGCACCCGGCTTCCCTGGGTGAGGTAACTCCAGCACTACAGTGCTCCTGTGGGTGTGGGCCCTAGAACTCCTTACCCTGTAAGTGACTTGCTTGTAGGTTCACCAGAAGTATCCTAAAACTCTTACTTTCCCCGTGCGATACTCGCACTGACTCGTACAGGGTTCGCAGCTGTGTTAGACACACCGCGTCCAACTCCCTAGTAAATCTACCAGTAACCGCGTCCTTCGACTCGTACTGACCGATCGGTGTGTTCGCCTCGAACACGCCAGGGGCCTGTAACATTGATAACTCAATCGCGTCCACTTACATAGACTCGTACAGGACTCGCACTAGTGTCTGAACACCGCGTCCGTCCCCTGTGGGTCTCCTACAACTTCCTGGGTGGTTCTCTGGGGGTCCCTCGATTCTATGTGCCCTAGACCCCGGTCTAGCCAAGATAAGATTGTGATATTTACTGTGCTAACTTATTTTGATAACAATTGACTTGTACATATGTTCCTGACTTCTAATCTCATAAAGAGATTAGTAGAGAGTTGTTTATTAATAAATACATATATATTTGATATATATACCTGTGTGGTGTCTTTTCATTTGGTGATTCAAGAGATTGTGTGGTAAAACAAGCTGCTTTACATTCCTTCAAGACTTAGCCTGAAGGCTGCTCTCCACAGCTACCACTAGGATAGCTTTCTATAAAGGTTGTCTTAAACCTATCTACCATAAGAGTCGAATTGTACTGGTGCAAGGTGTCCACTTTAATTAGTGAACAGCATATACCAGGCCAACTTCTCACACCTTGTGCCTCTGTGTGCACCTCTCTTGCCTCTTTCTGCTCCTCTCTTGCCTCTTTCTGCACCCCTTTTGCCTCTATCTGCACCTCATTTGCTTTTTTCAGCAATTCTCTTGCCTCTTTCTGCACACCTCTTGCCTCTTTCTGCACCTCTGTTGGTTCTTTCTGCACTGCTCTTGCATCTGTCTGCTACTCGCTTGCACATTTCTTTATCCCTCTTTCCTCTTTCTGCACCTCTGTTGGTTCTTTCTGCACCTCTCTTGCCTCTGTCTGCACCCCTGTTCCCTCTTTCTGCACCTCTTTGCCTGTTTCTGTAACTCTCTTGCCTTTTTCTGCACTTTTCTTGCCTTTTTCTGCACCTCTGTTGCTTCCTTCTGCACTTCTCTTGCCTCTTTCTGCACCCTTCTTGCCTCTTTCTGTACCTCTTTTGCTTCTTTCTGCACTTCTATTGCTTCTCTCTACACCTCTCTTGCTTCTCTCTGCACCCCTCTTACCTCTTTCTGCAACCTTTTTCCCTCTTTGTGCACCTCTCGTGCCTCTTTCTGAACCTCTCTTGACTCTTTCGGTACCCCTCTTGCCTCCTTCTGCACCTCTGTTGGTTCTTTCTGCACTGCTCTTGCTTCTTTCTCCATCTCTTTTGCCTGTTTCTGCAACTCTCTTGCCTTTTTCTGCACTTATCTTGCCTCCTTCTGCACCTCTGTTGCTTCTTTCTGCACTTCTCTTGCCTCTCTCTCTGCACCTCTCCTGCCACTTTCCGCACCTCTGTTACTTCTTTCTGCACTTCTGTTGCTTCTTTCTGCACCCATCCTGCCTCTTTCTGCACCCTTTTTCCCTCTTTCTGTACCCCTCTTGCTTCTTTCTGCACCCCTCTTGCCCCTTTCTGCACCATTCTTCCCTCTTTCTGTACCCCTCTTCCCTCTTTCTGCACCCCTCTTCCCTCTTTCTGCACTTCTTTTGCCTCTGTCTGCACCCCTCTTGCCTCTTTCTGCACCTCTGTTGCTTCTTTCTTCACTTCTCTTTCTTCTTTCTGCACCCCTCTTGCCTCGTTCTGCACCTCTGTTGCTTCTTTCTGCACTTCTCTTGCTTCTTTCTGCACCTCTCTTGCAAATTTCTGCACCCCTCGTGCCTCTGTGTGCACCTCTCTTGCCTCTTTCTGCTCCTCTCCTGCCTCTTTCTGCACCCCTTTTGCCTCTATCTGCACCTCATTTGCTTTTTTCAGCACTTCTCTTGCCTTTTTCTGCACACCTCTTGCCTTTTGCTGCACCTCTGTTGGTTCTTTCTGCACCTCTCTTGCCTCTGTCCGTACCCCTGTTCCCTCTTTCTGCACCTCTTTGCCTGTTTCTGTAACTCTCTTGCCTTTTTCTGCACTTTTCCTGCCTTTTTATGCACCTCTGTTGCTTCCTTCTGCACTTCTCTTGCCTCTTTCTGTACCCTTCTTGCCTCTTTCTGTACCTCTGTTGCTTCTTTCTGCACTTCTATTGCTTCTTTCTACACCTCTCTTCCTTCTTTCTGCACCCCTCTTGCCTCTTTCTGCAACCTTCCTCCCTCTTTGTGCACCTCTCTTGCCTCTTTGTGCACCTCTCTTGACTCTTTCTGCACCCCTTTTGCCTCTTTCTGCACCTCTTTTGCTTTGTTTCTGCACTTCCTTTGCCTCTTTTGGTACCCCTCTTACCTCCTTCTGCACCTCTGTTGGTTCTTTCTGCACTGCTCTTGCTTCTTTCTGCATCTCTTTTGTCTGTTTCTGCAACTCTCTTGCCTTTTTCTGCACTTCTCTTGCCTCCTTCTGCACCTCTGTTGCTTCTTTCTGCACTTCTCTTTCTTCTTTCTGCACCCCGCTTGCCTCGCTCTGCACCTCTGTTGCTTCTTTCTGCACTTCACTTGCTTCTTTCTGCACCTCTCTTGCAAATTTCTGCACCCCTCGTGCCTCTGTGTGCACCTCTCTTGCCTCTTTCTGCTCCTCTCTTGCCTCTTTCTGCACCCCTTTTGCATCTATCTGCACCTCATTTGCTTTTTTCAGCACTTCTCTAGCCTCTTTCTGCACACCTCTTGCCTCTTTCTGCACCTCTGTTGGTTCTTTCTGCACTGCTCTTGCATCTGTCTGCTACTCACTTGCATATTTATTTACCCCTCTACCCTCTTTCTGCTCCTCTGTTGGTTCTTTCCGCATCTCTCTCTTGCCTCTGTCTGCACCCCTGTTCCCTCTTTCTGCACCTCTTTGCCTGTTTCTGTAACTCTCTTGCCTTTTTCTGCACTTTTCTTGCCTCTTTCTCTTGTTGCTTCCTTCTGCACTTCTCTTGCCTCTTTCTGCACCCTTCTTGCCTCTTTCTGTACCTCTGTTGCTTTTTTCTGCACTTCTATTGCTTCTTTCTACACCTCTCTTGCTTCTTTCTGCACCCCTCTTGCCTCTTTCTGCAACCTTATTCCCTCTTTGTGCACCTCTCTTGCCTCTTTCTGCACCTCTCTTGACTCTTTCTGCACCCCTCTTGCCTCTTTCTGCACCTCTTTTGCTTGTTACTGCACTTCTTTTGCCTCTTTCGGTACCCCTCTTGCCTCCTTCTGCACCTCTGTTGGTTCTTTCTGCACTGCTCTTGCTTCTTTCTGCATCTCTTTTGCCTGTTTCTGCAACTCTCTTGCCTTTTTCTGCACTTCTCTTGCCTCCTTCTGCACCTCTGTTGCTTCTTTCTGTACTTCTCTTGCCTCTCTCTGCACCCCTCTTGACTCTTTCTGCACCTCTGTTGCTTCTTTCTGCACTTCTGTTGCTTCTTTCTGCACTCATCCTGCCTCTTTCTGCACCCTTCTTCCCTCTTTCTGCACCTCTCTTGCTTCTTTCTGCACCCCTCTTGCCCCTTTCTGCACCATTCTTCCCTCTTTCTACACCCCTCTTCCCTCTTTCTGCACCTCTCTTGCCTCTTTGTGCACCCCTGTTCCCTCTTTCTGCACATCTCTTACCTGTTTCTGCAACTCTCTTGCCTCTTTCTACAGTTCTCTTGCCTCTTTCTGTACCTCGGTTGCTTCTTTCTGTGCTTCTCTTGCCTCTTTATGCACCTCTCTTGGTTGTTTCTGTACTGCTCTTGCTTCTTCCTCACCTGTCTTGCAAATTTCTGCACCCATCTTGCCTCTTTCTGCACCTCTCTTGCCTCTTTTTGCACTCCCCTTCCCTCTTTCTGCACCTCTCTTGCCTGTTTCTACACCTCTCTTCCGTCTTTCTGCACCTCTCTTGCCTCTTTCTGCACCCCTGTTCCCTGTTTCTGAGCATCTCTGGCTTGTTTCTGCAACTCTCTTGCCTCTTTCTACAGTTCTCTTGCCGCTTTCTGCACCTCTGTTGCTTCTTTCTGCATCCCTCTTGCTTCTTTCTGCTCCTCTCTTGGTTGTTTCTGTACTGTTCTTGTTGCTTTCTGCACCTGTCTTGCAAATTTCTGCACCCCTCTTGCCTCTTTCTGCACCCCTCTTCCCTCTTTCTGCACCCCTCTTCCCGCACCTCTCTTGCCTCTGTCTTCACCCCTCTTTCTGCACCTCTGTTGCTTCTTTCTTCACTTCTCTTTCTTCTTTCTGCATCCCTCTTGCCTCGTTCTGCACCTCTGTTGCTTCTTTCTGCACTTCTCTTGCTTCTTTCTGCACCTCTCTTGCAAATTTCTGCACCCCTCGTGCCTCTGTGTGCACCTCTCTTGCCTCTTTCTGCTCCTCTCTTGCTTCTTTCTGCACCCCTTTTGCCTCTATCTGCACCTCATTTGCTTTTTTCAGCACTTCTCTTGCCTCTTTCTGCACACCTCTTGCCTCTTTCTGCACCTCTGTTGGTTCTTTCTGCACTGCTCTTGCATCTGTCTGCTACTCGCTTGCACATTTCTGTACCCCTCTTGCCTCTTTCTGCACTTCTCTTGCCTGTTTCTGTACCCCCCTTGCCTCTTTCTGCACCCCTCTTGCCTCTTTCTCCACCCCTCTTCCCTCTTTCTGCACCTCTGTTGCCTCTTTTTGCACTCCCCTTCCCTCTTTCTGCACCTCTCTTGGTTGTTTCTGTACTGCTCTTGCGTCTTCCTGCACCTGTCTTGCAAATTTCTGCACCCATCTTGCCTCTTTCTGCACCTTTTTTGCTTTTTTCTGGACTTCTCTTGCCTCTTTCTGTACCCCTCTTGCCTCTTTCTGCACCTCTGTTGGCTCTTGCTTCTGTCTGCTACTCTCCTGCACATTTCTGCATCACTCTTGCCTCTTTCTGCACCTCTGTTGGTACTTTCTGCACCTCTCTTGCCTCTGTCTGCACCCCTGGTTCCTCTTTCTGCACCTCTTTTGCATGTTTCTGCAGCTCTCTTGCCTCTTTCTGCACTTTTCATGCCTCTTTCTGCACCTCTGTTGCTTCCTTCTGCACTTCTCTTGCCTCTTTCTGCACCCCTCTTGCCTATTTCTGTACCTCTGTTGCTTCTTTCTGCACTTCTCTTGCTTCTTTCTATACCTCTCTTGCTTCTTTCTGTACCCCTCTTGCCTCGTTCTGCACCTGTCTTCCCTCTTTGTGCACCTCTCTTGCCTCTTTATGCACCTCTCTTGCCTCTTTATGCACCCTCTTGCCTCTTTCTGCACCTCTTTTGCTTGTTTCTGCACTTCTTTTGCCTCTTTCTGTACCCCTGTTTCACATTTCTGCACCCCTCTTGCCTCTATCTCCACCCCTCTTCCCTCTTTCTGCATCTCTCTTACCTCTTTCTGCTCTCCCCTTCCCTCTTTCTGCACCTCTCTTGCCTGTTTCTACACCTCTCTTCCATCTTTCCGCACCTCTCTTTCCTCTTTCTGCACCCCTGTTCCCTTTTTCTGCACATCTCTTGCCTGTTTCTGCAACTCTCTTGCCTCTTTCTACAGTTCTCTTGCCTCTTTCTGCACCTCTGTTGCTTCTTTCTGCACTTTTCATGCCTCTTTCTGCATCCCCCTTGCTTCTTTCTGCTCCTTTCTTGGTTGTTTCTGTACTGTTCTTGTTGCTTTCTGAACCTGTCTTGCAAATTTCTGCACCCTTCTTGCCTCTTTCTGCACCTCTCTTGCCTCTGTCTGCACCCCTCTTACCTCTTTCTGCACCTCTGTTGCTTCTTTCTTCACTTCTCTTTTTTCTTTCTGCACCCCTCTTGCCTCGTTCTGCACCTCTATTGCTTCTTTCTGCACTTCTCTTGCTTCTTTCTGCACCTCTCTTGCAAATTTCTGCACCCCTCGTGCCTCTGTGTGCACCTCTCTTGCCTCTTTCTGCTCCTCTCTTGCCTCTTTCTGTACCCTTTTTGCCTCGATCTGCACCTCATTTGCTTTTTTCAGCACTCCATTGCCTCTTTCTGCACACCTCTTGCCTCTTTTTGCACCTCTGTTGGTTCTTTCTGCACCTCTCTTGCCTCTGTCTGCACCCCTGTTCCCTCTTTCTGCACTTCTTTGCCTGTTTCTGTAACTCTCTTGCCTTTTTCGGCACTTTTCTTGCCTTTTTCTGCACCTCTTTTGCTTCCTTCTGCACTTCTCTTGCCTCTTTCTGCACCCTTCTTGCCTCTTTCTGTACCTCTGTTGCTTCTTTCTGCACTTCTATTGCTTCTTTCTATACCTCTCTTGCTTCTTTCTGCACCCCTCTTGCCTCTTTCTGCAACTTTCTTCCCTCTTTGTGCACCTCTCTTGCCTCTTTCTGCACCTCTCTTGACTCTTTCTGTACCCCTTTTGCCTCTTTCTGCACCTCTTTTGCTTTGTTTCTGAACTTCCTTTGCCTCTTTTGGTACCCCTCTTGCCTCCTTCTTCACCTCTGTTGGTTCTTTCTGCACTGCTCTTGCTTCTTTCTGCATCTCTTTTGCCTGTATCTGCAACTCTCTTGCCTTTTTCTGCACTTCTCTTAACTCCTTCTGCACCTCTGTTGCTTCTTTCTGCACTTCTCTTTCTTCTTTCTGCACCCCTCTTGCCTCATTCTGCACCTCTGTTGCTTCTTTCTGCACTTCTCTTGCATCTTTCTGCACCTCTCTTGCAAATTTCTGCACCCCTCGTGCCTCTGTGTGCACCTCTCTTGCCTCTTTCTGCTCCTCTTTTACCTCTTTCTGCACCCCTTTTGCCTCTATCTGCACCTCATTTGCTTTTTTCAGCACTTCTCTTGCCTCTTTCTGCACACCTCTTGCCTCTTTATGCACCTCTGTTGGTTCTTTCTGCACTGCTCTTGCATCTGTCTGCTACTCGCTTGTACATTTCTTTATCCCTCTTCCCTCTTTCTGCACCTCTGTTGGTTCTTTCTGCACCTCTCTTGCCTCTGTCTGCACCCCTGTTCCCTCTTTCCGCACCTCTTTGCCTGTTTCTGTAACTCTCTAGCCTTTTTCTGCACTTTTCTTGCCTTTTTCTACACCTCTGTTGCTTCCTTCTGCACTTCTCTTGCCTCTTTCTGCACCCTTCTTGCCTCTTTCCGTACCTCTGTTGCTTCTTTCTGCACTTCTATTGCTTCTTTCTACACCTCTCTTGCTTCTTTCTGCACCCCCTCTTGCCTCTTTCTGCAACCTTCTTCCCTCTTTGTGCACCTCTCTCGCCTCTTTCTGCAACTCTCTTGACTCTTTCTGCACCCTTCTTGCCTCTTTCTGCACCTCTTTTGCTTTTTTCTGCACTTCTTTTGCCTCTTTCGGTACCCCGCTTGCCTCCTTCTGCACCTCTGTTGGTTCTTTCTGCACTGCTCTTGCTTCTTTCTGCAACTCTCTTGCCTTTTTCTGCACTTCTCTTGCCTCCTTCTGCACCTCTGTTGGTTCTTTCTGCACTTCTCTTGCCTCTCTCTGCACCCCTCTTGCCTCTTTCTGCACCTCTGTTACTTCTTTCTGCACTTCTGTTGCTTCTTTCTGAACCCATCCTGCCTCTTTCTGCACCCTTCTTCCCTCTTTCTGCACCTCTCTTGCTTCTTTCTGCACCCCTCTTGCCCCTTTCTGCACCATTCTTCCCTCTTTCTGCACCTCTCTTGCCTCTGTCTACACCCCTCTTGCCTCTTTCTGTACCTCTGTTGCTTCTTTCGTGACTTCTCTTTCTTCTTTCTACACTCCTCTTGTCTTGTTCTGTACCTCTGTTGCGTCTTTCTGCACTTCTCTTGCTTCTTTCTGCACCTCTCTTGAAAATTTCTGCACCACTCGTGCCTCTGTGTGCATCTCTCTTGCCTCTTTCTGCTCCTCTCTTGCCTCTTTCTGCACGCCTTTTGCCTCAATCTGCACCTCATTTGCTTTTTTCAGCACTTCTCTTGTCTCTTTCTGCATACCTCTTGCCTCTTTCTGCACCTCTGTTGGGTCTTTCTGCACTGCTCTTGCATCTGTCTGCTACTCGCTTGCACATTTTGGTACCCCTCTTGCCTCTTTCTGCATTTCTCTTGCCTGTTTCTATACCTCTCTTGCCTCTTTCTGCACCTCTGTTGCTTCTTTCTGTACCCCCCTTGCCTCTTTCGGCACCCCTCTTGCCTCTTTCTCCACCCCTCTTCCCTCTTTCTGCACCTCTCTTGCCTCTTTCTGCACTTCCCTTCCCTCTTTCTGCACCTCTCTTGCCTGTTTCTACACCTCTCTTCCGTCTTTCCGCACCTCTCTTGCCTATTTCTGCACCCCTGTTCCCTCTTTCTGCGCATCTCTTGCCTGTTTCTGCTACTCTCTTGTCTCTTTCTACAGTTCTCTTGCCTCTTTCTGCACCTCTGTTGCTTCTTTCTGCACTTTTCATGCCTCTTTCTGCTCCTCTCTTGGTTGTTTCTGTACTGTTCTTGTTACTTTCTGCACCTGTCTTGCAAATTTCTGCACCCTTCTTGCCTCTTTCTGCACCCCTCTACCCTCTTTCTGTACCCTTCTTCCCTCTTTTGCACCCCTGCCTCTGTCTGCACCCCTCTTGCCTCTTTCTGCACCTCTGTTGCTTCTTTCTTCACTTCTCTTGCTTCTTTCTGCACCTCTCTTGCAAATTTCTGCACCCCTCGTGCCTCTGTGTGCACCTCTCTTGCCTCTTTCTGCTCCTCTCTTGCCTCTTTCTGCACCCCTTTTGCATCTATCTGCACCTCATTTGCTTTTTTCAGCACTTCTCTTGCTTCTTTCTGCATGACTTTTTCTGCACCTCTGTTGCTTCCTTCTGCACTTCTCTTGCCTGTTTCTGCAACTCTCTTGCCTTTTTCTGCACTTCTCTTGCCTCTCTCTCTGCACCCCTCCTGCCTCTTTCCGCACCTCTGTTACTTCTTTCTGCACTTCTGTTGCTTCTTTCTGCACCCATCATGCCTCTTTCTGCACCCTTCTTCCCTCTTTCTGCACCTCTCTTGCTTCTTTCTGCACCCCTCTTACCCCTTTCTGAACCATTCTTCCCTCTTTCTGCACCCCTCTTACCTCGTTCTGCACCTCTGTTGCTTCTTTCTGCACTTCTCTTGCTTCTTTCTGCACCTCTCTTGCAAATTTCTGCACCCCTCGTGCCTCTGTGTGCACCTCTCTTGCCTCTTTCTGCTCCTCTCTTGCCTCTTTCTGCACCTCATTTGCTTTTTTCAGCAATTCTCTTGCCTCTTTCTGCACACCTCTTGCCTCTTTCTGCACCTCTGTTGGTTCTTTCTGCACTGCTCTTCCATCTGTCTGCTACTCGCTTGCACATTTCTTTATCCCTCTTCCCTCTTTCTGCACCTCAGCTGGTTCTTTCTGCACCTCTCTTGCCTCTGTCGGCACCCCTGTTCCCTCTTTCTGCACCTCTTTGCCTGTTTCTGTAACTCTCTTGCCTTTTTCTGCACTTTTCTTGCCTTTTTCTGCACCTCTGTTGCTTCCTTCTGCACTTCTCTTGCCTCTTTCTGCACCCTTCTTGCCTCTTTCTGTACCTCTGTTGCTTCTTTCTGCACTTCTATTGCTTCTCTCTACACCTCTCTTGCTTCTCTCTGCACTCCTCTTGCCTCTTTCTGCAACCTTTTTCCCTCTTTGAGCACCTCTCTTGCCTCTTTCTGCAGCTCTCTTGACTCTTTCTGCACCGCTCTTGCCTCTTTCTGCACCTCTTTTGCTTGTTTCTGCACTTCTCTTGCCTCTTTCTGTACCCCTCTTGCCTCCTTCTGCACCTCTGTTGGTTCTTTCTGCACTGCTCTTGCTTCTTTCTCCATCTCTTTTGCCTGTTTCTGCAACTCTCTTGCCTTTTTCTGCACTTTCCTTGCCTCCTTCTGCACCTCTGTTGCTTCTTTCTGCACTTCTCTTTCTTCTTTCTGCACCCCGCTTGCCTCGCTCTGCACCTCTGTTGCTTCTTTCTGCACTTCTCTTGCTTCTTTCTGCACCGCTCTTGTAAATTTCTGCACCCCTCGTGCCTCTGTGTGCACCTCTCTTGCCTCTTTCTGCTCCTCTCTTGCCTCTTTCTGCACCCCTTTTGCCTCTATCTGCACCTCATTTGCTTTTTTCAGTGCTTCTCTAGCCTCTTTCTGCACACCTCTTGCCTCTTTCTGCACCTCTGTTGGTTCTTTCTGCACTGCTCTTGCATCTATCTGCTACTCACTTGCATATTTCTTTACCCCTCTTCCCTCTTTCTGCTCCTCTGTTGGTTCTTTCTGCATCTCTCTTGCCTCTGTCTCCACCCCTGTTCCCTCTTTCTGCACCTCTTTGCCTGTTTCTGTAACTCTCTTGCCTTTTTCTGCACTTTTCTTGCCTCTTTGTGCACCTCTGTTGCTTCCTTCTGCACTTCTCTTGCCTCTTTCTGCACCCTTCTTGCCTCTTTCTGTACCTCTGTTGCTTTTATCTGCACTTCTATTGCTTCTTTCTACACCTCTCTTGCTTCTTTCTGCACCCCTCTTGCCTCTTTCTGCAACCTTATTCCCTCTTTGTGCACCTCTCTTGTCTCTTTCTGCACCTCTCTTGACTCTTTCTGCACCCCTCTTGCCTCTTTCTGCACCTCTTTTGCTTGTTACTGCACTTCTTTTGCCTCTTTCGGTACCCCTCTTGCCTCCTTCTGCACCTCTGTTGGTTCTTTCTGCACTGCTCTTGCTTCTTCCTGCATCTCTTTTGCCTGTTTCTGCAACTCTCTTGCCTTTTTCTGCACTTCTCTTGCCTCCTTCTGCACCTCGGTTGCTTCTTTCTGCACTTCTCTTGCCTCTCTCTGCACCCCTCTTGCCTCTTTCTGCACCTCTGTTGCTTCTTTCTGCACTTCTGTTGCTTCTTTCTGCACTCATCCTGCCTCTTTCTGCACCCTTCTTCCCTCTTTCTGCACCTCTCTTGCTTCTTTCTGCACCCCTCTTGCCCCTTTCTGCACCATTCTTACCTCTTTCTGCACCCCTCTTCCCTCGTTCTGCACCTCTCTTGCCTCTTTGTGCACCCCTGTTCCCTCTTTCTGCACATCTCTTACCTGTTTCTGCAACTCTCTTGCCTCTTTCTACAGTTCTCTTGCCTCTTTCTGTACCTCGGTTGCTTCTTTCTGTGCTTCTCTTGCCTCTTTATGCACCTCTCTTGGTTGTTTCTGTACTGCTCTTGCTTCTTCCTGCACCTGTCTTGCAAATTTCTGCACCCATCTTGCCTCTTTCTGCACCTCTCTTGCCTCTTTCTGCACCCCTCTTGCCTCTTTCTGCAACCTTATTCCCTCTTTGTGCACCTCTCTTGTCTCTTTCTGCAACTCTCTTGACTCTTTCTGCACCCCTCTTGCCTCTTTCTGCACCTCTTTTGCTTGTTACTGCACTTCTTTTGCCTCTTTCGGTACCCCTCTTGCCTCTTTCTGCACCTCTGTTGGTTCTTTCTGCACTGCTCTTGCTTCTTCCTGCATCTCTTTTGCCTGTTTCTGCAACTCTCTTGCCTTTTTCTGCACTTCTCTTGCCTCCTTCTGCACCTCGGTTGCTTCTTTCTGCACTTCTCTTGCCTCTCTCTGCACCCCTCTTGCCTCTTTCTGCACCTCTGTTGCTTCTTTCTGCACTTCTGTTGCTTCTTTCTGCACTCATCCTGCCTCTTTCTGCACCCTTCTTCCCTCTTTCTGCACCTCTCTTGCTTCTTTCTGCACCCCTCTTGCCCCTTTCTGCACCATTCTTACCTCTTTCTGCACCCCTCTTCCCTCGTTCTGCACCTCTCTTGCCTCTTTGTGCACCCCTGTTCCCTCTTTCTGCACATCTCTTACCTGTTTCTGCAACTCTCTTGCCTCTTTCTGCCCTCCCCTTCCCTCTTTCTGCACCTCTCTTGCCTGTTTCTACACCTCTCTTCCGTCTTTCTGCACCTCTCTTGCCTCTTTCTGCACCCCTGTTCCCTCTTTCTGAGCATCTCTGGCTTGTTTCTGCAACTCTCTTGCCTCTTTCTACAGTTCTCTTGCCTCTTTCTGCACCTCTGTTGCTTCTTTCTGCACTTTTCATGCCTCTTTCTGCATCCCTCTTGCTTCTTTCTGCTCCTCTCTTGGTTGTTTCTGTACTGTTCTTGTTGCTTTCTGCACCTGTCTTGCAAATTTCTGCACCCCTCTTGCCTCTTTCTGCACCCCTCTTCCCTCTTTCTGCACCCCTCTTCCCGCACCTCTCTTGCCTCTGTCTTCACCCCTCTTGCCTCTTTCTGCACCTCTGTTGCTTCTTTCTTCACTTCTCTTTCTTCTTTCTGCACCCCTCTTGCCTCGTTCTGCACCTCTGTTGCTTCTTTCTGCACTTCTCTTGCTTCTTTCTGCACCTCTCTTGCAAATTTCTGCACCCTCGTGCCTCTGTGTGCACCTCTCTTGCCTCTTTCTGCCCCTCTCTTGCTTCTTTCTGCACCCCTTTTGCCTCTTTCTGCACCTCATTTGCTTTTTTCAGCACTTCTCTTGCCTCTTTCTGCACACCTCTTGCCTCTTTCTGCAACCTTATTCCCTCTTTGTGCACCTCTCTTGTCTCTTTCTGCACCTCTCTTGCCTCTTTCTGCACCCCTCTTGCCTCTTTCTGCACCTCTTTTGCTTGTTTCTGCACTTCTCTTGCCTCTTTCTGCACCCCTCTTGCCTCCTTCTGCACCTCTGTTGCTTCTTTCTGCACTGCTCTTGCTTCTTTCTGCATCTCTCTTGCCTGTTTCTGCACCTCTCTTGCCTCTTTCTGCACTTCTCTTGCCTCTTTCTGCACCTCTGTTGCTTCTTTCTGCACTTCTCTTGCCTCTTTCTGCACCCCTCTTGCCTCTTTCTGCACCTCTCTTGCTTCTTTCTGCACCTCTGTTGCTTCTTTCTGCACTCATCCTGCCTCTTTCTGCACCCCTCTTGCCTCTTTCTGCACCTCTCTTGCTTCTTTCTGCACCCCTCTTGCCTCTTTCTGCACCTCTCTTGCCTCTTTCTGCACCCCTCTTCTATCGTTCTGCACCTCTCTTGCCTCTTTCTGCACCCCTGTTCCCTCTTTCTGCACATCTCTTGCCTGTTTCTGCAACTCTCTTGCCTCTTTCTACAGTTCTCTTGCCTCTTTCTGCACCTCTGTTGCTTCTTTCTGCACTTCTCTTGCCTCTTTCTGCACCTCTCTTGGTTGTTTCTGTACTGCTCTTGCTTCTTTCTGCACCTGTCTTTCAAATTTCTGCACCCATCTTGCCTCTTTCTGCACCTCTCTTGCCTCTTTCTGCACTCCTCTTGCCTCTTTCTGCACCTCTCTTGCCTCTTTCTGCACCTCTCTTGCTATCTTTCTGCACCTCTCTTGCCTCTTTCTGCACCCCTGTTCCCTCTTTCTGCAGCATCTCTGGCTTGTTTCTGCAACTCTCTTGCCTCTTTCTGCAGTTCTCTTGCCTCTTTCTGCACCACTGTTGCTTCTTTCTGCACTTCTCTTGCCTCTTTCTGCACCCCTCTTGCCTCTTTCTGCACCTCTCTTGGTTCTTTCTGCACTGCTCTTGCTTCTTTCTGCACCTCTCTTGCAAATTTCTGCACCCCTCTTGCCTCTTTCTGCACCCCTCTTCCCTCTTTCTGCACCTCTCTTGCCTCTTTCTGCACCTCTCTTGCCTCTTTCTGCACCTCTCTTGCCTCTTTCTGCACCTCTGTTGCTTCTTTCTGCACTTCTCTTGCCTCTTTCTGCACCCCTCTTGCCTCTTTCTGCACCTCTGTTGCTTCTTTCTGCACTTCTCTTGCTTCTTTCTGCACCTCTCTTGCTTCTGTTCTGCACCGCTCGTGCCTCTTTGTGCACCTTTCTTGCCTCTTTCTGAACCTCTCTTGCCTCTTTCTGCACCCTTCTTGCCTCTTTCTGCACCTCTTTTGCTTCTTTCTGCACTTCTCTTGCCTCTTTCTGCACCCCTCTTGCCTCTTTCTGCACCTCTGTTGGTTCTTTCTGCACTGCTCTTGCTTCTTTCTGCTACCTCTCTTGCACATTTCTGCACTCCTCTTGCCTCTTTCTGCACTTCTCTTGCCTCTTTCTGCACCTCTCTTGCCTCTTTCTGCACCTCTCTTGCTTCTTTCTGCACTTCTCTTGCCTCTTTCTGTACCCCTCTTGCCTGTTTCTGCACCCCTCTTGCCTCTTTCTGCACCTCTGTTGCCTCTTTCTGCACTCCTCTTGCCTCTTTCTGCACCTCTCTTGCTTGTTTCTGCACTGCTCTCTTGCTTCTTTCTGCACCTGTCTTGCATCTTTCTGCACCCTCTTGCCTCTTTCTGCACCTCTTTTGCTTCTTTCTGCACTTCTCTTGCCTCTTTCTGCACCCCTCTTGCCTCTTTCTGCACTTCTGTTGGTTCTTTCTGCACTTCTCTTGCTTCTGTCTGCTACTCTCTTGCACATTTCTGCACCCCTCTTGCCTCTTTCTGCACCTCTGTTGCGTACTTTCTGCACCTCTCTTGCCTCTGTCTGCACCCCTCGTTCCTCTTTCTGCACCTCTTTTGCCTGTTTCTGCAACTCTCTTGCCTCTTTCTGCACTTCTCTTGCCTCTTTCTGCACCTCTGTTGCTTCCTTCTGCACTTCTCTTGCCTCTTTCTGTACCTCTGTTGCTTCTTTCTGCACTTCTCTTGCTTCTTTCTATACCTCTCTTGCTTCTTTCTGTACCCCTCTTGCCT
The DNA here is from genome assembly GCA_963921515.1 of Calotriton arnoldi. Taxonomy (NCBI): domain Eukaryota; kingdom Metazoa; phylum Chordata; class Amphibia; order Caudata; family Salamandridae; genus Calotriton; species Calotriton arnoldi. Next base: position 127,191 of record CAWUFW010020489.1, read on the forward strand.
CTTTCTGCACCTGTCTTCCCTCTTTGTGCACCTCTCTTGCCTCTTTATACACCTCTCTTGCCTCTTTATGTACCCTCTTGCCTCTTTCTGCACCTCTTTTGCTTGTTTCTGCACTTCTTTTGCCTCTTTCTGTACCCCTCTTGCACATTTCTGCACCCCTCTTGCCTCTATCTCCACCCCTCTTCCCTCTTTCTGCACCTCTCTTACCTCTTTCTGTTTTCCCCTTCCCTCTTTCTGCACCTCTCTTGCCTGTTTCTACACCTCTCTTCCATCTTTCCGCACCTCTCTTGCCTCTTTCTGCACCCCTGTTCCCTCTTTCTGCACATCTCTTACCTGTTTCTGCAACTCTCTTGCCTCTTTCTACAGTTCTCTTGCCTCTTTCTGTACCTCTGTTGCTTCTTTCTGCACTTCTCTTGCCTCTTTCTGCACCTCTCTTGGTTGTTTCTGTACTGCTCTTGCTTCTTCCTGCACCTGTCTTGCAAATTTCTGCACCCATCTTGCCTCTTTCTGCACCTCTCTTGCCTCTTTCTGCACCCTTCTTGCCTCTTCGTGCACCTTTCTTGCCTCTTTCTGCACCTCTCTTGCCTCTTTCTGCACCTCTCTTGCCTCTTTCTGCACCCCTCTTGCCTCTTTCTGCACCTCTTTTGCTTGTTTCTGCACTTCTCTTGCCTCTTTCTGCACCCCTCTTGCCTCCTTCTGCACCTCTGTTGGTTCTTTCTGCACTGCTCTTGCTTCTTTCTGCACCTCTCTTGCCTGTTTCTGCAACTCTCTTGCCTCTTTCTGCACTTCTCTTGCCTCCTTCTGCACCTCTGTTGCTTCTTTCTGCACTTCTCTTGCCTCTTTCTGCACCCCTCTTGCCTCTTTCTGCACCTCTGTTGCTTCTTTCTGCACTTCTGTTGCTTCTTTCTGCACTCATCCTGCCTCTTTCTGCACCCTTCTTGCCTCTTTCTGCACCTCTCTTGCTTCTTTCTGCACTCCTCTTGCCTCTTTCTGCACCATTCTTGCCTCTTTCTGCACCCCTCTTCCCTCGTTCTGCACCTCTCTTGCCTCTTTCTGCACCCCTGTTCCCTCTTTCTGCACATCTCTTGCCTGTTTCTGCAACTCTCTTGCCTCTTTCTGCACTCCTCTTGCCTCTTTCTGCACCTCTCTTGCCTGTTTCTACACCTCTCTTCCGTCTTTCTGCACCTCTCTTGCCTCTTTCTGCACCCCTGTTCCCTCTTTCTGAGCATCTCTTGCTTGTTTCTGCAACTCTCTTGCCTCTTTCTGCAGTTCTCTTGCCTCTTTCTGCACCTCTGTTGCTTCTTTCTGCACTTCTCATGCCTCTTTCTGCACCCCTCTTGCTTCTTTCTGCACCTCTCTTGGTTGTTTCTGTACTGCTCTTGTTGCTTTCTGCACCTGTCTTGCAAATTTCTGCACCCTCTTGCCTCTTTCTGCACCCCTCTTCCCTCTTTCTGCACCCTCTTCCTGCACCTCTCTTGCCTCTGTCTGCACCCCTCTTGCCTCTTTCTGCACCTCTGTTGCTTCTTTCTTCACTTCTCTTTCTTCTTTCTGCACCCCTCTTGCCTCGTTCTGCACCTCTGTTGCTTCTTTCTGCACTTCTCTTGCTTCTTTCTGCACCTCTCTTGCAAATTTCTGCACCCCTCGTGCCTCTGTGTGCACCTCTCTTGCCTCTTTCTGCCCCTCTCTTGCTTCTTTCTGCACCCTTTTTGCCTCTATCTGCACCTCATTTGCTTTTTTCAGCACTTCTCTTGCCTCTTTCTGCACACCTCTTGCCTCTTTCTGCAACCTTATTCCCTCTTTCTGCACCTCTCTTGTCTCTTTCTGCACCTCTCTTGACTCTTTCTGCACCCCTCTTGCCTCTTTCTGCACCTCTTTTGCTTGTTACTGCACTTCTTTTGTCTCTTTCGGTACCCCTCTTGCCTCCTTCTGCACCTCTGTTGATTCTTTCTGCACTGCTCTTGCTTCTTCCTGCATCTCTTTTGCCTGTTTCTGCAACTCTCTTGCCTTTTTCTGCACTTCTCTTGCCTCTTTCTGCACCTCTGTTGCTTCTTTCAGCACTTCTCTTGCCTCTTTCTGCACCCCTCATGCCTCTTTCTGCACCTCTGTTGCTTCTTTCTGCACTTCTCTTGCTTCTTTCTGCACCCATCTTCCCTCTTTTTGCACCACTCTTGCCTCTTTCTGCACCTCTGTTCCTTCTTTCTGCACCTCTCTTGCCTCTTTCTGCAGCATTCTTGCCTCTTTCTGCACCTCTCTTGCCTCTTTCTGCACCTCTCTTGCCTCTTTCTGCACCCCTGTTCCCTCTTTCTGCACATCTCTTGCCTGTTTCTGCAACTCTCTTGCCTCTTTCTGCACTTCTCTTGCCTCTTTCTGTACCTCTGTTGCTTCTTTCTGTGCTTCTCTTGCCTCTTTCTGCACCTCTCTTGGTTGTTTCTGTACTGCTCTTGCTTCTTTCTGCACCTGTCTTGCAAATTTCTGCACCCCTCTTGCCTCTTTCTGCACCTCTCTTGCCTCTTTCTGCACTCCTCTTGCCTCTTTCTGCACCTCTCTTGCCTGTTTCTACACATCTCTTCCGTCTTTCTGCACCTTTCTTGCCTCTTTCTGCACCCCTGTTCCCTCTTTCTGAGCATCTCTTGCTTGTTTCTGCAACTCTCTTGCCTCTTTCTGCACTTCTCTTGCCTCTTTCTGCACCTCTGTTGCTTCTTTCTGCACATTTCTTGCCTCTTTCTGCATCCCTCTTGCTTCTTTCTGCACCTCTCTTGGTTGTTTCTGTACTGTTCTTGCTTGCTTTCTGCACCTGTCTTGCATCTTTCTGCACCCCTCTTGCCTCTTTCTGCACCTCTCTTCCCTCTTTCTGCACCTCTCTGTCTCTTTCTGCACCTCTCTTGCCTCTTTCTTCACCCCTCTTGCCTCTTTCTGCACCTCTGTTGCTTCTTTCTGCACTTCTCTTTGCTTCTTTCTGCACCCCTCTTGCCTCCTTCTGCACCTCTGTTGCTTCTTTCTGCACTTCTCTTGCTTCTTTCTGCACCTCTCTTGCAAATGTGTGCACCTCTCTTGCCTCTTTCTGTACCTCTCTTGCCTCTTTCTGCACCTCTCTTGCTTCTTTCTGCACCCTTTTGCCTCTATCTGCACCTCATTTGCTTCTTTCTGCACTTCTCTTGCCTCTTTCTGCACCCCTCTTGCCTCTTTCTGCACCTCTGTTGCTTCTTTCTGCACTGCTCTTGCTTCTTTCTGCTACTCTCTTGCACTCTTTCTGCACTCCTCTTGCCTCTTTCTGCACTTCTCTTGCCTGCTTTCTGCACCTCTCTTGCCTCTTTCTGCACCTCTCTTGCCTTCTTTCTGCACCTCTCTTGCCTCTTTCTGCACCTCTCTTGCCTCTTTCTGCACCTCTCTTGCCTCTTTCTGAACCCCTCTTCCCTCTTTTTGCACACCTCTTGCCTCTTTCTGCACCTCTCTTGGTTGTTTCTGTACTGCTCTTGCTTCTTCCTGCACCTGTCTTGCAAATTTCTGCACCCATCTTGCCTCTTTCTGCACCTCTCTTGCCTCTTTCTGTACTTCTCTTGCCTCTTTCTGCAACCCTCTTGCCTCTTTCTGAACCTCTGTTGCTCTTGCTTCTGTCTGCTACCTCTCTTGCACATTTCTGCATCCCTCTTGCCTCTTTCTGCACCTCTGTTGCTTCTTTCTGCACCTCTCTTGCCTCTGTCTGCACCCCTCGTTGCCTCTTTCTGCACCTCTCTTTGCCTCTTTCTGCAGCTCTCTTGCCTCTTTCTGCACCTCTCTTGCCTCTTTCTGCACCTCTGTTGCTTCTTTCTGCACTTCTCTTGCCTCTTTCTGCACCTCTGTTGCTTCTTTCTGCACTTCTCTTGCTTCTTTCTGCACTTCTCTTGCGTCTTTCTGCACTTCTCTTGCCTCTTTCTGCACCTCTCTTGCCTCTTTCTGCATCTCTCTTGCCTCGTTCTGCACCTATGTTGCCTCTTTCTGCACCCCTCTTGCCTCTTTCTGCACCTCTCTTGCCTGTTTCTGCACTTCTTTTGCCTCTTTCTGCACCCCTCTTGCCTCATTTCTGCACCTCTCTTGCCTCTTTCTGCACCCCTCTTCCCTCTTTCTGCACCTCTCTTGCCTCTTTCTGTTCTTCCCCTTCCCTCTTTCTGCACCTCTCTTGCCTGTTTCTACACCTCTCTTCCATCTTTCTGCACCTCTCTTGCCTCTTTCTGCACCCCTGTTCCCTCTTTCTGCAGCATCTCTTGCCTGTTTCTGCAACTCTCTTGCCTCTTTCTACAGTTCTCTTGCCTCTTTCTGCACCTCTGTTGCTTCTTTCTGCACTTTTCATGCCTCTTTCTGCATCCCTCTTGCTTCTTTCTGCTCCTTTCTTGGTTGTTTCTGTACTGTTCTTGTTGCTTTCTGCACCTGTCTTGCAAATTTCTGCACCCCTCTTGCCTCTTTCTGCACCTCTCTTGCCTCTGTCTGCACCCCTCTTGCCTCTTTCTGCACCTCTGTTGCTTCTTTCTTCACTTCTATTTCTTCTTTCTGCACCCCTCTTGCCTCTTTCTGCACCTCTATTGCTTCTTTCTGCACTTCTCTTGCTTCTTTCTGCACCTCTCTTGCAACTTTCTGCACCCCTCGTTGCTTCTGTCTGCACCTCTCTTGCCTCTTTCTGCTCATCTCTTGACTCTTTCTGCACCCTTTTTGCCTCTATCTGCACCTCATTTGCTTTTTTCAGCACTCCATTGCCTCTTTCTGCACAACTCTTGCCTCTTTTTGCACCTCTGTTGGTTCTTTCTGCACCTCTCTTGCCTCTGTCTGCACCCCTGTTCCCTCTTTAAGCACTTCTTTGCCTGTTTCTGTAACTCTCTTGCCTTTTTCTGCACTTTTCTTGCCTTTTTCTGCACCTCTGTTGCTTCCTTCTGCACTTCTCTTGCCTCTTTCTGCACCCTTCTTGCCTCTTTCTGTACCTCTGTTGCTTCTTTCTGCACTTCTATTGCTTCTTTCTATACCTCTCTTGCTTCTTTCTGCACCCCTCTTGCCTCTTTCTGCAACTTTCTTCCCTCTTTGTGCACCTCTCTTGCCTCTTTCTGCACCTCTCTTGCCTCTTTCTCCACCCCTCTTCCCTCTTTCTGCACCGCTCTTGCCTCTTTCTGCACTCCCCTTCCCTCTTTCTGCACCTCTCTTGCCTGTTTCTACACCTCTCTTCCGTCTTTCCGTACCTCTCTTGCCTCTTTCTGCACCCCTGTTCCCTCTTTCTGTGCATCTCTTGCCTGTTTCTGCAACACTCTTGCCTCTTTCTACAGTTCTCTTGCCTCTTTCTATACCTTGGTCGCTTATTTCTGCGCTTCTCTTGCCTCTTTCTGCACCCCTCTTGCCTCTTTCTGCACCTCTCTTGGTTGTTTCTGTACTGCTCTTGCTTCTTCCTGCACCTGTCTTGCAAATTTCTGCACCCATCTTGCCTCTTTCTGCACCTCTTTTGCTTATTTCTGTACTTCTCTTGCCTCTTTCTGTACCCCTCTTGCCTCTTTCTGCACCTCTGTTGGCTCTTGCTTCTGTCTGCTACTCTCCTGCACATTTCTGCATCCCTCTTGCCTCTTTCTGCACCTCTGTTGGTACTTTCTGCACCTCTCTTGCCTCTGTCTGTACCCCTGGTTCCTCTTTCTGCACCTCGTTTGCCTGTTTCTGCAGCTCTCTTGCCTCTTTCTGCACTTTTCATGCCTCTTTCTGCACCTCTGTTGCTTCCTTCTGCACTTCTCTTGCCTCTTTCTGCACCCCTCTTGCCTATTTCTGTACCTCTGTTGCTTCTTTCTGCACTTCTCTTGCTTCTTTCTATACCTCTCTTGCTTCTTTCTGAACCCCTCTTGCCTCTTTCTGCACCTGTCTTCCCTCTTTCTGCACCTCTCTTGCCTCTTTATGCACCTCTCTTGCCTCTTTCTGCACCCTCTTGCCTCTTTCTGCACCTCTTTTGCTTGTTTCTGCACTTCTTTTGCCTCTTTCTGTACCCCTCTTGCACATTTCTGCACCCCTCTTGCCTCTTTACGCACCTCTGTTGGTACTTTCTGCACCCCTCTTGCCTCTGTCTGCACCCCTGTCCCCTCTTTCTGCACCTCTTTTGCCTGTTGCTGCAGCTCTCTTGCCTCTTTCTGCACTTTTCATGCCTCTTTCTGCACCTCTGCTGCTTCCTTCTGCACTTCTCTTGCCTCTTTCTGCTCCCCTCTTGCCTATTTCTGTACCTCTGTTGCTTCTTTCTGCACTTCTATTGCTTCTTTCTATACCTCTCTTGCTTCTTTCTGCACCCCTCTTGCCTCTTTCTGCACCTGTCTTTCCTCTTTATGCACCTCTCTTGCCCCTTTCTGCACCCTCTTGCCTCTTTCCGCACCTCTTTTGCTTGTTTCTGCACTTCTTTTGCCTCTTTCCGTACCCCTCTTGCCTCCTTCTGCACCTCTGTTGTTTCTTTCTGCACTGCTCTTGCTTCTTTCTGTACCTCTCTTGCAAATTTCTGCCCCCTCTTGCCTCTTTCTGCACCCCTCTTGCCTCCATCTGCACCTCTGTTCGTTCTTTCTGCACTGCTCTTGCTTCTTTCTGTACCTCTTTTGCCTGTTTCTGCAACTCTCTTGCTTCTTTCTGTACTTCTCTTGCCTCTTTCTGCACCTCTGTTGATCCTTTCTGTACTTTTCTTGCTTCTTTCTGCACTTCTGTTGCTTCTTTCTGCACCCCTCTTGCCTCTTTCTGCACCCTTCTTCCCTACTTCTGCACCTCTCCTGCCTCTTTCTGCACCCCGTTCCCTTTTTTGCACCTCTCTTGCCTGTTTCAGCAACTCTCTTGCCTCTTTCTGCAGTTCTCTTGCCTCCTTCTGCACCTCTGTTGCTTCTTTCTGCACTTCTCTTGCCTCTTTCTGGACCTCTCTTACCTGTTTCTGCCACTCTCTTGCCTCTTTCTGTACCCCTCTTCCCTCTTTCTGTACCTCTCTTGCCTCTGTCTGCACCCCTGTTCCCTCTTTCTGTACCTCTTTTGCCTGTTTCTGCAACTCTCTTGGTTCTTTCTGAACTTCTCTCGCCTCTTTCTGTACACAAATGGGAAGTGCAAGCTGTCAAGTTTAAAGGTCTGCTTGCTCTCGTGACTGAGGTATATGTCTACTTGTATATGTATTCTTACATGTGTTATGCATCTGAAAATGGTAGCTTAAAAAGCGGGTAACTTCTCCTATAGGTGGTCAAATCTTCTCAGTTTTGCTCTGTCATTCGATTGCACAGGCAGACATGTCTTATGTATATATGTGTTATAGAGCCCCTCAAATATACTATTGAATACCCATGTGCCCTGTATTGTAAGCAGAAAGAAATGCATACACCTTTTTTTACACAAATTTACAGAGTATGCTGTTTGAAACACAGGTATTCAAGTGTTTGTGTTTATTTTCATTTAACATGTCACTAGGTAAAAGCAGAGACACACATACATACCTTCACAAACTTGGTCAGACTTACAACAGTGATATGCTTAGGATTGCTGTTTTATATTTGGTAGGCCTAACATTCTGAGCAGTCGATTAATAGTGAACCTTCAAGTGAAAAGTGAGGTTTAAGACATCTTCGGAGAAGGATTAGTAATTAGGGTACTTTGTATGAGTCTGTTTTAAGGTACAGTCAAAGTAGGCCTCTTTCTGCACCTCTGTTGGTTCTTTCTGCACATCTCTTGCTTCTTTCTTCACCTTTCTTCCTCTTTCTGGACTTCAGTTGCCTCTTTCTGCATTTCTCTTGCTTCTTTCTGCACCTTTCTTCCTCTTTCTGCACCTCTCTTGCCTCCTTCCGCACTTCTCTTGCTTCTTTCTGCGACTTTCTTCCTCTTTCTGCACATGTTCTACCTATGTAGGCATAGTTAGAAATTAGCATTTAAAAAACATTAGAAATTCACTGAAAAAAACAGAGGTTTCAGGGACGTTATAGTTAGGGATTAGCATTTAAAAAACCTTAGAAATTCACTGAAAAAGCACAGGTTTCAGGGACGTTATAGTTAGGGATTAGCATTTAAAAAATCTTAGAAATTCACTGAAAAAACCACAGGTTTCAGGGACGTTATAGTTAGGGAGTAGCATTTAAAAAACCTTAGAAATTCATTGAAAAAACCATAGGTTTCAGGGACGCTATAATTAGTCAGACATTTCCCACGTACAAAACCAGAGAAATTCATCTGTTATAGTTAGCTGAGCTAACTATAACTTGCGCCCCCGCAATGCACTGCTGATGACGTCACATATTACATCACTCATGACATGGTCAGTGACAACACTGATGACATCACTTTGTGCACCTCTCTTGCCTTTTTATGCACCTCTCTTGCCTCTTTCTGCACCCTCTTGCCTCTTTCTGTACCTCTTTTGCTTGTTACTGCACTTCTTTTGCCTCTTTCTGTACCCCTATTGCCTCCTTCTGCACCTCTGTTGTTTCTTTCTGCACTGCTCTTGCTTCTTTCTGTACCTCTCTTGCAAATTTCTGCCCCCCTCTTGGAACACCTTCCTGCACAAAAACAATAATTGATGGTGTTTTCCTCTTTCTATGCGTACTGCAGAATGAGGAACAAATGAGGAAAAATAAAAATATTTCTCCTTGTTACGTCTCCTTACACCTCCTCTGGGGATTCCTGACGCATTCCCAGCTTTACAAAACGTTGTAAATCTGGGAATGAGGCCGAATCCACAGGTGTTGCGTGGGAACACCCACAGCAACACCCATGGCACGCCCCTTTCACGCAAGTAATGTGTGAAAAGGGGCCATATTACAAGTCCATGAAAAGCCACGCAGGGTGGCTTTGTGTGGCCTTTTAAATATTGGTCAGCACACTGCACAGCCGGGGTGTCAAAAAAAGTGACGCGCTGGCAGCGCAATGGGCTTGTAAATAGACCCCTGGGTCCCTTTCTAGCTTGATGTGGATGGTACTGTACTAATCCTATGCTTGAAAACTTTGTAAGAAGAACAGACATCTGAGGTGAGCAAATTCAGAGTGTCGCTAGTGTTGTAGGGTGCTCATGCAGGAGCTGCTCTCCACTTAAATTTGGGAACTACCCACAGTTTTCTGCTTCTTTGTTATATAATTTATGTGCCACTCTAACCGTGAAAGGGTATTGTTTCTATCTATCTATCTATCTATCTATCACCCATATTAAAATCATTTTGTGGTTTGCCAATATCTTTGACACCGTTTCGTGAGTCTTCACGAAATTAAAAAAAGGTTGATCCACTCCAGCTCTTTCCTGGAAAGTTTCAGGGCAATCCATCAAGCGGGGGCCAAGAAAAAGGGGTGGGGGTCCCAAAACACATTTTCCCCATACATTTTTCCATAGGAAAATGGGACAGCTACAGTTAAAATGTCTGAACGGAATTACACAAAATTTGTCAGAAAGCAAGATTTTGAAAGATCAGAAAGCGTGCATTTTTGTGATTTGATGTTAAAAGGGTCAATATTTTTAGAGAAATTGAGGTAAGAAAAATATAGATATTTCATGCAGGTAAGGATTCACAGTGGATCCTTGATGAATCCGTAAGCGCAATCACTTGTTGTGATTGGCTGGCCACAACATGAAGGAAAAGTTGCGGCCACCATCTTACCATAACTATAACTCGTGCTCTCGCCATGCACTGCTAATTACCTTCAATATTATATAACTCATGACATGTTCTATGACATCATTGATAACATCAATGCAACATCTAAAATGATACAATTGATGACAACACTGTGCAAGTTGGGGGCAGGAGTTATAGTTACTTTGGTGCATGAGTTACAGTTACCTGAGATAACTATAACTGGTACATTTCAGTGGTTTTGTTAATTTAAAACAGTATGTTTTAACTGACATTTTCACCTAACTATAACGTCCATTTAACCTTTGTTTTTGTTTTTGTAAATACATGTGAGGATCTGGGTGTACTATATAATGTGGCTGTGGGGCCTTATCATGGAGTTCGCTTACAGTTACCATCTTGGGTCCAGTCAGTATATTTTACTCGACTGTAGCTCAATCCTGGGTAGGCTGTGGCTGCGAGCAGTAATGCTTGGCAAAGGATCTTAGTGTGAAGCATTTAACAGCACCAAACAACAGAATTAGAAAGTCACACACCAAGAAAGAGACACAACAATAATTTATAAAAATAGAACATATTTTTATGCATTTTTAGAGTACTTGATCATCGAAATCCTCCGAAGGGTTCCGGAGATACAGATTTTAGAAGCAATAAATAGTTTTAAATGCAACCGTAAACAAGCAATGGTCCACAAAAACTTTGCAAACTTTTAAAAAGTTTTAAACAGTTTGGCGACTTCTACCCTGGTTGGGCAACCAATTCCAACAGGGCAGAGGTCTAGGAGTCTAGTATGGATACTTTGAACAGATACCTGGCCACCAGAGCATTTTTGAAGCAAGTTGTCAACATTACAGGATGACCCACATAGAATTCAATAGGGTGGCCCTGATGTTGAGGGATGCAGGCAAAGGATGCTCCTGATGCTGTGTGGTTGATGGGGGGGAAGTGCGATTGATCCCTTAATCCACGGGTGGGTTGCGGCGACTTTGACCACAGCACTTGGGGTCCCACAACGTCCACAGTGAATATCCTTGGTGGAGGCTGGTGTGCCTTGAGTGCAATGAATCCAGTCACAGATAGCACTCCTGAGTCCAACAGACACAGGTGTAACTTTTGGCTATTTTGGATTTGTCTCTCGGTGTTTCCGGTGACCGGCACTTTGTCGACTTGGGCACTTTCAGCTCTTGTGTCCCTTGGGCTGGTTCCAGGAGATCAGCAGACTGATCCTCTGAGTCACTGGGCTTGGCGAAGGAGGGAAATTGACTTTTCCCCATTGCAGGAGGAGCAGGCACAGTCCCAATCTCGCTAACCCAGAAGTGTAGCAGGTGCCGTCCTCTTGGTGGTGCAGCCTCTCTTTGTGAACACAAAAGGCAGCAGGGCAGTCCTTCGTCGGTCCTTTCTTCTTCTCTACAGTGAACACAAGGGCAGGGGAGACTGGGGTGCCCTACTTATCCCAGGAAAGTGCCCTGAGGGGACCATGCGGTCACTAGCCAATGGGCTACTGATTCGCCACCTCTCTAGTGATGAAGTTTCTGGGACTTGTGGTATCTGACTATCTCAGAGTACCCCATTCTTGCCCCTTCCAAAATGGTACAACCCTTCATTGGTCACCAGGAGCAGGGCAGCACACCCCAGAGGTGTGGCCATCAGTGGGCTCCATGCCCACCAGAAAACCGGTTTGGACACAGGTTCCCTTCATTGGCTCTGTCTCCTAATTGTCTGCAGGAACACAAGGCATCCTGCTCAGGGATGTTGTCACAAGTGGACCTTCAAAGGCAGCTTCACCTTTGAAGCCTGCCTTTGGGCTAACACCCTGAGTGGCCATCCTGGGGGAGGAGGTGACACCTCGCTCTCCCGCAGCAGCTTTTGTTCCTGAGCCAGGAAGTCATTCACATGTCTCCCCAGGTGGTCAGATCTCTGTCTAAATGTCAGTGCCTTTATGAGGCCACTTGACCTGTTTAAGCGCAGAGTGGGCAACTTTCTAAAACTTGCTTAACTTTAATTGTAACCTTAAATCTGGCTTGGTAATCAGGTCTGATATAATGGTGCAATTAATTTGATACTTTACTTGACCCTGTTAGGCAGTCCTATTCAGAAGTTAGCTGGGCTGGTGTTCCAGCCGGTAACTCTGTGTTAGCCAATGGGGCTCCTAACCTTTCCTTAGAAAGTTCCAATTTTAAAAGGGTTGCTACTAAGACATATTAAAAATAATATGTCCTACTTAGTAATATATAGCTCCCTGCCATGGGAATCCATAGGCCTTCCTTAGGGGAGACACACATACACTACTAAGGGAAAGGGTGGCTTTGCCATTAGGTGTAATTGCAAAGTCGATCTAGCAGTGACATACACTGCCCTGTCAGTCGCAGTGGCAGGTTGGGATCCATTTTGCCTCTGTCACATATTTCTCCTTTGCAAGAAAACTCCAGGACACTCCGGTCGCCAGTAGGTAGTTATAGTTAGGACCTCGTTTCTATTCAAAAAGCGTTTTTTCTTTTGCCAATATCTTTGGCGCTGTTTGACGAATCTTCGCGAAAGTTTCAAAACTAATGGGGCGCTCCGGTCAGCTCCTGTCTTGAAAGTTTCGCGGTGATTCGTCAAGCGGGGGCCGAGAAAAAAGGGGGGTCCCAAAAAGCATTTTTCCCCATGTTAATTTCCATAGGAACTTTATTTAAATTCGAGACCACTACATCTAGCACATCACAACAAAATGCTCAGTGCAATGATTCTATATTGTCTAAATAATTACTTTCTTTTTGCCAACCAAATTTTTCAACAGATAAGAGGAGTAGCTATGGGGGCTTGTTTTTCCCCTAGCTACTCCTGCCTCCACATAGGCTGGTGGGAGGAGATGATGTTAAACAGAGACCACAAGGCAGATATAGATAATCATGTAAGGATTTGGTTACGCTATATTGACGATCTATTCGTAATATGGCAAGGTACAAAAGAATCGGCACAGAATTTTGTAAATAGCATTAATCAGAATAATGTCAATCTTCATTTTACTTCCAATATCAGCAACACCAGTGTATGTTTCCTAGATGTGGAGGTATATATTAAGAATCAACAAATTGAGACCAGACTCCACAGAAAACCAACTGCGGGAAACAGCATACTGCATGCGTCGAGCCACCATCCACGACATCTCATCCATAGCATACCATATGGAGAGATGTTGAGGATAGGCCGTACGTGCAGTCGTGATGATGATCTCATAGAAGCTCAACAAATGAGCAAAACAAGATTCCTGGAGCGAGGATATAATGAAAATATCTTAAACATAGCTATTGACAAAGCCAATAAAATCAATAGAAAGGAACTATTAGTTAAGAAGACTCCGCGAGAGCCTAGTTCTATCCAGAAGATTGACACTGAAACTAGACTTATTCTAACTTTTAGAAAAGAACAAAACACCTTGCGCAGAATAATCAGCAAAAATTGGCCAGTGGCCAAAAGCGACCCCATTATCGGAAAATTGTTGCCAAAAAATCCAAGTATTACATTTCGTAAATCGAAATCCATGAGGGACTACTTGGTAAAAAGCAGCCCAGAATTGATCAAAACAACAAACTGGCTCAGTGCACGTAAGGGATTTGTAAAATGCCAAACATGTAGGGCATGTAAATATGGGACTAATAAAACATCGTATAACACCCCGTTTTCTGATGTTCCCATAAAAATCACAAAATTCCTCACATGCCGTACTGAATATGTGGTCTATGTGTTGGTTTGCTCTTGTGGGCTGCAGTATGTGGGCAGTACCAAATTACAGGTCCACAAGCGTATACTGCAGCACATGAGAGCAATAACCAACAATGACCATACATACCCCATTGCACGCCACTTCAAGGAGATGCATGCCAGTAACCTAGATCACCTCTCATATTATTTGATTGATTCCATCCCAATGCCCAGGAGAGGGGGTAACTGAGAAGCAAAATTGAGACGCTTGGAAACTCAGTACATTATAGAACTAGATACCAAGACCCCAACGGACATAATTCTAGTGAGGATTTCCACACTTGGTTATATTAAATATATTAATATTAGAACCACTCCTCATTTGATGACTAGTCTATATCAAACCTCTGGCACATGCATATTATCACAAACTATTCTGATGGTACTTCCATCAAACCATCTAGCTTGCTGCCTAAATAGCATTTATGCTTTAATGAAACCTGGAACTGTTTTTTAAATCTATACAGTTTTTAAATTTAGTTAGTAATGGACCATGGAACAGGGGCTGTTCCAGGTAAACACACGTTAGTTCTTAAGGCACCAAGCACTTTAGACAACATAGAAGATAATTCTCACGTAAGAGATAGGTTGGTCAAATGCTAATTAATTGGGCCAGGATAAACTCTTGTGATCAGCATTGGGACATGTTTTATCAATGTAGGTATTGTTTGAACAATAATTTGTGTATTTAACAAACATTGTCAATGGTTTTTATATTATCATATTAACCAATTGGAATTGAAACACTAAGTTTTTAACATGTTTTATTATTAATACTATTTATACCAAAATAACCTTTTATGTATTGTATATATGCAAATTGGTTTTAGTATGTGCATTGATATATGCAAACATCAACCCTTTCGAACGTTTTTAATTTAATGACGTTTTTTGCTGAATTTGCACAGTCCTATTCAAGGACATATGTAAGGATTTGAAGTATTTCTTCTTTGTCTATCTCCTAATTTTTTGCACTAGTGTGGCACCTTGCACTTTAAAAGAGATTGCGTAACTCTTAGAGCGCGTCATGTGATCAAGGCCGAGACAGGCCGAAACGCTTCATGGCGGTCGTGGTGAATGGGTAAATAAACTGAAAAATTAATGCACAAAGACTGGGTTCGCCTCCGTTTGTTCCCAAGGAGAAGGGAAGTGGCAGAGAACGGTGGAGATATATATATATATATATATATATATATCCAAAACAGCGCGCTGTCGTCGGGGGCCCCCAACCCTGCAGGGCGGTCGTGACAAGCGGGAGACAGCATTCCCGTATATTAACATCCAACACAAAAGGCGTCACAACCTGGTTCTGGAAAAAGAAGCTTTATTTCAATTGGCACAGGCAACAACGATGGTGAGGCACCTGACGCGTTTCAGCGAATTGCCTTCCTCAAAGGTGCATCACGTGTGCAGTGTCCCAGGTGTGATTGCTGATGGTGAAGTCACCTGCCTGACTGCTGCCGTACTGCAAATCCCATAATCCATCAGGAGCCTCAGTGGAGTACCCGTGCAGTCATGGTGATGTTTAGCCCCACTGTCAGCTTCAGAATGATGTTGCAGGTAAGTACGGTTCTTAGGCATATACTGGTGCACACAAACTCTTTGTTGCAGCCCCACAATGTCCATAAAGTGCTGTGTCCAGAACCTGCCAAGCGGAGGCATCAGCCTCACTCGGCTCCCTTTCTCGCCTATCACTGTAATAATCGCAGGTAATTCCTCAGGCTCACAGTAGGGCAAGCGGGTCATGCCCCCATTTCAACATCCAAAACAGCGCGCTGTCGTCGGGGCCCCCAACCCTGCAGGGCGGTCGTGACAAGCGGGAGACAGCATTCCGTATATTAACATCCAACACAAAGGCGTCACAACCTGGTTCTGGAAAAGAAGCTTTATTTCAATTGGCACAGGCAACAACGATGGTGAGGCACCTGACGCGTTTCAGCGAATTGCCTTCCTCAAAGGTGCATCACGTGTGCAGTGTCCCAGGTGTGATTGCTGATGGTGAAGTCACCTGCCTGACTGCTGCCGTACTGCAAATCCCATAATCCATCAGGAGCCTCAGTGGAGTACCTGTGCAGTCATGGTGATGTTTAGCCCCACTGTCAGCTTCAGAATGATGTTGCAGGTAAGTACGGTTCTTAGGCATATACTGGTGCACACAAACTCTTTGTTGCAGCCCCACAATGTCCATAAAGTGCTGTGTCCAGAACCTGCCAAGCGGAGGCATCAGCCTCACTCGGCTCCTTTCTCGCCTATCACTGTAATAATCGCCGGTAATTCCTCAGGCTCACAGTAGGGCAAGCGGGTCATGCCCCCCATTTCAACATCCAAAACAGCGCGCTGTCGTCGGGGGCCCCCAACCCTGCAGGGCGGTTGTGACAAGCGGGAGACAGCATTCCCGTATATTAACATCCAACACAAAAGGCGTCACAATCTGGTTCTGGAAAAAGAAGCTTTATTTCAATTGGCACAGGCAACAACGATGGTGAGGCACCTGACGCGTTTCAGCGAATTGCCTTCCTCAAAGGTGCATCACGTGTGCAGTGTCCCAGGGGTGATTGCTGATGGTGAAGTCACCTGCCTGACTGCTGCCGTACTGCAAATCCCATAATCCATCAGGAGCCTCAGTGGAGTACCCGTGCAGTCATGGTGATGTTTAGCCCCACTGTCAGCTTCAGAATGATGTTGCAGGTAAGTACGGTTCTTAGGCATATACTGGTGTTATTATACGGGAATACTGTCTCCCGCTTGTCACGACCGCCCTGCAGGGTTGGGGGCCCCCGACGACAGCGCGCTGTTTTGGATGTTGAAATGGGGGGCATGACCCGCTTGCCCTACTGTGAGCCTGAGGAATTACCGGCGATTATTACAGTGATAGGCGAGAAAGGGAGCCGAGTGAGGCTGATGCCTCCGCTTGGCAGGTTCTGGACCCAGCACTTTATGGACATTGTGGGGCTGCAACAAAGAGTTTGTGTGCACCAGTATATGCCTAAGAACCGTACTTACCTGCAACATCATTCTGAAGCTGACAGTGGGGCTAAACATCACCATGACTGCACGGGTACTCCACTGAGGCTCCTGATGGATTATGGGATTTGCAGGTCGGCAGCAGTCAGGCAGGTGACTTCACCATCAGCAATCACACCTGGGACACTGCACACGTGATGCACCTTTGAGGAAGGCAATTCGCTGAAACGCGTCAGGTGCCTCACCATCGTTGTTGCCTGTGCCAATTGAAATAAAGCTTCTTTTTCCAGAACCAGGTTGTGACGCCTTTTGTGTTGGATGTTAATATACGGGAATGCTGTCTCCCGCTTGTCACGACCGCCCTGCAGGGTTGGGGGCCCCCGACGACAGCGCGCTGTTTTGGATGTTGAAATGGGGGCATGACCCGCTTGCCCTACTGTGAGCCTGAGGAATTACCGGCGATTATTACAGTGATAGGCGAGAAAGGGAGCCGAGTGAGGCTGATGCCTCCGCTTGGCAGGTTCTGGACACAGCACTTTATGGACATTGTGGGGCTGCAACAAAGAGTTTGTGTGCACCAGTATATGCCTAAGAACCGTACTTACCTGCAACATCATTCTGAAGCTGACAGTGGGGCTAAACATCACCATGACTGCACGGGTACTCCACTGAGGCTCCTGATGGATTATGGGATTTGCAGTACGGCAGCAGTCAGGCAGGTGACTTCACCATCAGCAATCACACCTGGGACACTGCACACGTGATGCACCTTTGAGAAAGGCAATTCGCTGAAACGCGTCAGGTGCCTCACCATCGTTGTTGCCTGTGCCAATTGAAATAAAGCTTCTTTTTCCAGAACCAGGTTGTGACGCCTTTTGTGTTGGATGTTAATATACGGGAATGCTGTCTCCCGCTTGTCACGACCGCCCTGCAGGGTTGGGGGCCCCCGACGACAGCGCGCTGTTTTGGATGTTGAAATGGGGGCATGACCCGCTTGCCCTACTGTGAGCCTGAGGAATTACCGGCGATTATTACAGTGATAGGCGAGAAGGGAGCCGAGTGAGGCTGATGCCTCCGCTTGGCAGGTTCTGGACACAGCACTTTATGGACATTGTGGGGCTGCAACAAAGAGTTTGTGTGCACCAGTATATGCCTAAGAACCGTACTTACCTGCAACATCATTCTGAAGCTGACAGTGGGGCTAAACATCACCATGACTGCACGGGTACTCCACTGAGGCTCCTGATGTATTATGGGATTTGCAGTACGTCAGCAGTCAGGCAGGTGACTTCACCATCAGCAATCACACCTGGGACACTGCACACGTGATGCACCTTTGAGGAAGGCAATTCGCTGAAACGCGTCAGGTGCCTCACCATCGTTGTTGCCTGTGCCAATTGAAATAAAGCTTCTTTTTCCAGAACCAGGTTGTGACGCCTTTTGTGTTGGATATATATATATATATATATATATATATATACATATATATATATATATATATATATATATATATATATATATATATATATATATATATTACCTAGTGGCAGACGCCAGTAGGTAGTTATAGTTAGAACCTAGTTGCCACAGGGAAAGCGTATTTTGATTTGCCAATATCTTTGGCGCCGTTTGACAAATCTTCGTGAAATTTTCAAAACTAATGGGGCGCTCAGGTCAGCTCATGTCTTGAAAGTTTCAGGGGGATTTGTCAAGTGGGGGCAGAGAAAAAAGGGGGGTCCCAAAAGCTTTTTTGTCATGTTAATTTCCATAGGAAACTTTAGAAAAGGCTATAGCCCGAACTGCTGAATGGAATTACACCAAATTTGGCAAAAAGGTAGCTCTTGGTTCAGAAAGCATTCTTTTTGTTAAATGGTGTAAATCCGTTCAGTAGTTCCTGAGAAATAGTTAATACTAGTTTCCATAGTAACACTTTCTGCAACATTCAACTGTAACAGCAGGTCACAAGTTCACCATATTTTGAAATGCAGAACACTAGCTTACAAATGCAAATAGCAGGTGTGGTTGACTTTTGCAAAATATTAGCTTATCCACTTTACTTTACCTTTCAAACTTTTTTCCATAACCAATCAGAAAGATACTTGCTCAGCAAAGTAACATGCATTCTATTTTTATGTGCACAATGTTGATGAACAGCCAATCAGTTATCGGTTTTCTCAAAAACAACATCTTCTCCACCGTTTTAGATACCTCTCATTCTACCAACTGACTACCTCAGCTACAGACATCTTTTGATTCCTTCCAGACATCCCTTCAAAATGCTTACAGTATGGATTGTACGGCACAGCTACGTTTTCTGGTGCAAAAGGTATGCTGAACACAGAGGCATTGACAAAGACCTAAGTTTGCAAAATGTGAATATTAAATGGTTTGCACAGAGAGGATTAAACTGGCACCAATTGATGCCTTTGGTTAAAACATTTTTGCATCTCCAATTCCTTGACCTCATGATTGTGCACTGTGGTGGCAATGACCTCGGCACATTGACTGGGGTAGGATTGGAAATCCTAATGAAGGATACCTTTTCACAACTGATGTCACTTTTCCCTCACACTGTCTTTGTGTACTCTAATATATGCCAAAGACAGAAATGCAAGTGGTCAAACCAAATCTGTCCACAGATTGAGAAAGCTAGGAAGAACGTCAATAAAGCTATTTCTGCTTACCTCAGAGACCATCACATGGGCTCTATTTATAACAACAACCGTTTTCACATGCCTAACATCTACAGAAGTGATGGAGTTCACTTCACAGATGAAGGAAACAGAGTGCTTCTGAACAACCTTAAGCTGTGCATCAAGACATACATGTAGCTGGAACAGAGTCATAATGAACACAACGGCTCTTCTTAGAGCCAACCTATACCCCAACAGTGAAAGATATATATTTTTAAGCATGTATACTCTTTCTAAATATTGCGCTGTAGAAATTTAGGTGTTTGCTTGAAATGGGAAGTGCAGTTTGTTAAATTTAAAGGTCTGCGTGCTCTCGTGACTAAGGTATGTGTCTACTTGTACATGTATTCTCATACGTATTAAGCATCTGAAGATGGTAGCTTAAAAATCTGGTAGCTTGTTTTATAGGTGGAGAAATCTTCTCAGTGCACCTTTCATTGTCTTTCTGCATGTCTCCTCCTCTTTCTGGAGTTCACTTTCTTCTTTCTGTTCTTTTCTTGCCTCTTTTTCCACTTCTCTTGCATCTTTCTACACTTTTTTGGCTTCTATGTGTACTTCTCTTGCTTCTTTCTACACCCTCTTCCCTCTTTCTGCACCTTTATTGACTCTTTCTGCTGCTCTCTTGCCTCTTTTGCACTTCTCTTCCCTCTTTCTGCACCCCTCTTCTCTCTTTCTGCACGTGTGTTGCCTCTTTCTGTACCTCTCTTGCCTCTTTCAGCACTTCTCTTGCCTCTTTTTCCATCTCTGTTACTTCTTTCAGCACTTGTCTTGGTTGTTTCTGATCTCCTCTTGCTTGTTTGTGCACCCCTCTTCCTTCTTTCTGCACCTTTCTTGTCTCTTTCTGCATCTCTCTTGCCTTTTTCTACATTTCTCTTGCCTCTTTCTGCACCTCTGTTGGTTCTTTCTGAACTTCTCTTCCTTCTTTATGCACTTGTGTTGCTTCTTTCAGCACTTCTCTTGCTTCTTTCTCCATCCGTCTTGTCTCTTTCTACACCTCTCTTGCCTCTTTCTGTACTTCTCTTGCTTCTTTCTATACCTCTCTATCTTCTCTCTTGCCTTTTTCTGCAGCCCTCTTGCCTCTTTTAGCAGCTGCTTTGTCTTTTTGTGCACCTCTGTTGCTTTTTTCTGCACTTGTCTTGCTTTTTTATGCACTTGTCTTGCTTCTTTCTGCACCTCTCTTATCTCTTTCTGTACCCCTCTTCCTTCTTTCTGCACACGTGTTTCCTCTTTCTGCACCTCTCTTGCCACATTCTGTAGTTCTCTTTCTTCTTTCTGCACCTCTGTTGCTTCTTTCTGCACTTCTCTTGCCTCCTTCTGCACCTCTGTTGCTTCTTTCTGCAGTTCTTTTGCCTCTTTCTACACCTCTGTTTCTTCTTTCTGCACTTCTCTTGCCTCTTTCTGTACTCCTCTTCACTCTTTCTACACATGTGTTGCCTCTTTCTGTACCTCTCTTGCCTCATTCTGCTGTTCTCTTGCCTCTTTCTGTACCTCTGTTGCTTCTTTCTGCACTTCTCTTGCCTCTTTCTGCACTTCTCTTGGCTTTTTCAGCACTTGTATTGCCTCTTCGTCCACCTCTGTTGTTTCTTTCTGCACCTCTCTTGCTTCTTTCTGTACTCCTCTTGCCTGTTTGTGCACTCTTATTCCGTTTTTTGCCTCTTTGTGCATCTTTCTTGACTTTTACTGCACTTCTAATGACTCTTTTTGCACCTCTGTTGCTTCTTTATGAAGTTCTCTTGCATTTTTCTGCACCTCACTCTCTTCTTTCTGCACCTCTCTTACCTCTTTCTGCACTTCTCTTCCCTCTTTCTCCACTTCTCTAGCCTCTTTCTGTATATCTCTTGCCTCTTTCTGCACCTCACTTGCCTCTTTCTTTACCTCACTTGCCTCTTTCTGTATCTCTCTTCTCTTTTGCTGCACTTCTCTTGTCTCTTTCTGCACTTGTCTTGCTTCTTTCTGCACTTCTTTTGATTCTTTCTGCACTTGTCTTGCTTCTTTCTGCACTGCTTTTGCTTCTTTCTGCATCCCCCTTGCTCCTTTCTGCAGTCTTCTTTCCTCTTTCTCTACCTCTCTTGCCTGTTTCTACACCTCTCTTGCATCTTTCTGAACTTCTCTTGCTTCTTTCTGCATCACTCTTGCCTCTTTCTGCATCCCTCTTCTATCTTTCAGCACTTTTATTGCTCATTTCTGCTCCTCTCTTGCCTCTTTTGCACTTCTCTTCCCTCTTTCTGCACCCCTGTTGCCTCTTTCAGCACTTCTTTTGCCTCTTTTTGCATCTCTGTTGCTTTTTTCAGCACTTGTCTTGCTTGTTTCTGAACTCCTCTTGCTTGTTTGTGCACCCCTCTTCCTTCTTTCTGCACTTGTCTTGCCTCTTTCTGCATCTCTCTTGCCTTTTTCTACATTTCTCTTGCCTCTTTAAAACAGCAATGCTTTCTGTGTGACTGTTTAAAGGTCTGTGTGCTCTTCTGACAGGTTTACTAATGTACAAAGTATGATATCCTAAATATTTGGTTGTTCTGGAGGGATTGCTAATGTAATTGTAAGTAATTGCTTATTTATTATTGTGAATTTTAATATAGAATTATTTGTAAACTTTATAATTATGTAACAACGTATTAAAACTATTCTTTTTTTTTAGATATTTACTTTTTGGATAAAAATTGAAGATGGCAAGAAAAGATCAAAAGAGAAGAGAAAAAGCAGTACTACTTAAAGAAAACTGAAAAGAGGAAATTAGATGAAGTGCAAAATGTTAGACAGGAAAAGAAGTCTACGGGTAAGAGAACTAAACAGTTTGTTAAAAGAGTTTTACATAGTTTAAAGCAATTTGAAAATGTTGAAAAGTAAAAGAAATCAGAAGGAAAGGAAAAAAGGACATGATAAAAAAATCATTTTATGGGAAAACAATGCATATTGAAAGAAGGCTAAAAGAACATAAAGACATAGGAGGAGAATGTTTAGAAGTAGAGTACTACAAAATGTATTGAAAGATTGTAAATAATATAAAAAAAGAACAGCAGCTTACAAGAAAAAGCAACAGATTGAAAGTGTAGTAGATAAAGCTTTTGAAATAAAACGAAAAGAATGACAACATTGGATAAAACAATGGTGTTTATGAAGGAGAAATGCAAAGAAAGAGACTTGTTAATAGAAGTAACTTTTGTAAAACTTTCACAGGTGAATGGAAGCACACGTCCAGTGCTGAGCCTTTCTTTAATGAAAAAAGCTATTTTCAACAGAACACATTAGTACATGCAGTTGATACTAGTGGTCGATGCTATGAGATGAAAGATGGTTCTCCTATTCCAAAAGAAAAAATAGGAATGTGGAAGAAGTATTAGCTGAGGAAATTCAAGGAAGTCATACACAAGTTCCTGTATATAAGTGGGATTGTAGCAGTATTTGCAGTATTCGACAGGAATCTATTGACATATTATGATTTTTTTTGCGAGAATATACCAAAAAAAGTGTTAATCAGAAGATTAGGATGTTACAAGGATTAGATCCAAGTAAGATGAGAAAATATACTAAGGTGCAGGGTCATTCTTTGACTTGTCTTTCAAGAAAAGTGTGTCAAAGTACTTTTCATCATTTAAGAATGTTAGCTGTACACCACTCTGCAATGCGAAAGTTAGTACGGAGACTCTATTATGTCAAAACTCCTGCATTATGTTTAAGTAAAATGAATACAGCTCTTTTGCATGGTTCTCTATCAGATATTGAGAAAGTTTGTGATGATATACAGTTTCATTTTTTTGGTTTGGAAGACGAGCGTAGAGAAACTGAGAGTTTGGTAAGTGTAGG